>JANSTS010008066.1:20803-54302 GCA_026546915.1 Sylvicola fuscatus | reverse complement strand
ATTCATTTACCGTGCGTATTAAGTTGCATTATAATATGCATTTTATGCACCTAGTGGCCGTCATGTTAGAGTAAAACTTATCATATGATCACATTCGTGACAGCGGCCAGCGCGTGAGTTTGCTTAGATTTGTTGCACTTTTTGTACCGTGCCATAGACAAATAACTTGCGTCGCACAATGTCGCTTGGAATTGATTGTTATGTACATCCTGGAGGTCGAATCATAATTGACAATCGATAAGCCGAACCTGAATTGTACACATGTTGTCCCCCATCACATTTTATTAACATAAGGTTCATAAAATAACCTCAAATTTATGTACACTGTACAGTTCATCTTTGAATTATAGGTTACTTACTTGCTCAGCTAATTTGTCAAGCATTAAATTATTTACAATAGTTTTTTTTTTTTTCAAAAGTGGCTTTGCACGATTATAATTAATGTTATTCACGTCTTACATAAACACGACGAAGCTAGGAATATATAGTGAATTAAGATGTGGCTTACCTCAACAATTTAATCTTCGAAATTTACATATTTCAATCCATTAAAATTTAAATTAATTTGTCTGTAGTTTGTTTAGCCGCAATATAACACCAGGAATATGCAGTGGCAATGCCACCATGACATAATGTATGTTAATTGATAAGCGTTTTATTAAATATTTTTAAACTTTATTTAGTTATATTTGGGTTTAAATTAATAACTCAGTTAATGAAATATTTAATTCTAACCCCTGTATTCAAATGATGTCCTTTAAAGACATTTATAAATTGACTTTGTATGAAAATATGAGTTCTAGAGAATAAGAATCGAAATTTCGTACAATTAAAAAAAAAACATATTTTACAATAAAACAATTTTTTTACGAAAACAGAAAAACGAATCAATTCGATTTCAAAAACAAACAGTTAGAAAGTTGCAATCGCATCGCATGATATGGCTTCTTAAAATTCACAAAATTATTTATAGCTAAATAGCATTTTATTTCTTTATTATTACTTTGAATATTCAAACTAAATCGTAATGGAAGATGGGGATGCTTTCTCCGTTCTTACCCTAATCAAGATCATTTAGGGCGGTTCGCTAGACTAATGCTCACTTCCCCGCATTTCCAAAAATGATCAACGTTATAACATACTTTTAACTGTAAATTTTTCGTTTAGTCTGAAAGGTCAGCATTCCATTCCAACTTGATGGCAGGAACTGTTTTATTTCGTTCACTCTGTAAACTCATAATTTGGAATTTGGATAAACCCTTCATGTTTGGGATTCGGTTTAAAAATGTAAATGCGTACACTTTTATTTGCTCATGTGCCTTTATCTAACATATCTTGGGCGATGCGGCTTATGAGTTATGCGGCGCATTAAAGTGCTTATAACTATGCTGCTGCGGAATTGTGTATGCAACCCGCATTCGGTGGCACGAAAAAGAAGCCAGCGCTTCGAGTTGGTGTTTGTGTCCCAAGGGAAAAAACAACAAAGTAAGTATATTGTATTTGATGAATTTATCTTAGATATTATTCTTTCTCAAGTTGATTTAATAGATTGGGAATTTTTGAAGATCTTTTGCAATTTTTTCTTGTTAATATGAATTTTAAATATAGTTCAATTAGAAAAATAATTTGTATTATGTGATAAATAGATTAAATGTAATACAATACCAAATATTAAATTGTTTGACGCGAATTTTATACATTTGTGATTTTGTAAATGGCATAAACAGAAATTAGCACCACTTCAGTTTTAATCCATGAATTAATTAAGGTCGCTTGAAGTATACTAAAGGTGATAAAATCTGTTTTGCATAACACGTGTATTAAACAAATTTTACGTGTCACTAAACCACAAAATTGATATCGCTTTTAAATTGCCTTATTAAATTAATATAAATTTCGAAATGACGTCTGAATATTAAGAACACGACCACTGACCTCTCTTTTTATGTAGATGAATACTTTTTAATTGTAAATTAACGTTTAAATGTTATTGCATGTAAGGTTTCAGCACTCATCTGTAGCATAGTTATGAAAATTTCCTTTCTAAAAATAATTCAATGTAAAAGAAGTGTGAATTTACAATGGTCACAGATGATAAAGCGGCTTGTTTCCGCTTGATGAATCTTTGGTGGTTTTATTGGAATGCTAATTTGGTGAACTAATGAGCGAATGATCAAAGGTGGCAAAATTATTTAATTATTTGATATTAAGTATACAAATTTTGCGGATGAAACGCACAGACGTTCTCGTCGCTATAGTATATGACCTCACATGTTGTGGTATTAAGAGGCGAAAAGCGACTATCAATTAGCAAAATGAATTGCGATCAACAGCTCATTAGTTGAAATTCACGATTGGTCACTTAGCGTTTAAATCAATTAGAAAGGATGTTCGAACGATGAATCTTTGTTTTCAGCAGACCGGCATGGCATGACGCCAATACGTGTTACCAGAACACACATTATCTTATTTACGTCGTTAAATGCATTTTGCTTTTGTTCGTTTTTTTTTCATCTCGATCTTTTATAACTAATCATATGGTAGAAGTTATATAAAAAGGCATAACTTACCACTGGCGCAGCCACGAACCCCAGCAAAGTATATGCAGAGAGCACCAATAGCCGCTCCCAAGACAACGAATGCCACCGCCAGTACGATGAGTCGGTTCCGAAGTCGCGGTTCACGGAATATCAAATCCGATGCACGAGCCCTGGCTATCGATGTTCTGGCACCAGTGGCCGGGCTGTAGCTGACAATCATCGGCTTCAATGAGCTACCACCGGGCGTTCCCTCCTCAAGCAATACGCCTGTCGAGTCTTCGTTGGCCAAGCCGTTGTCCCGCGGATTGCGGACAGGACGCATGTAGCCGTTGTTCACCGTCTTCGGCCGGTCGTCCCGACCAAAGCTATTGCGGCCGCGACTATTGTCAGGCGGCAGCGGCGAAGGCATTTTCTTCATTTCGATAAAATTTCGAATGTTGAGTATACACTTTTCCAGCTTTGTAAATTTTTTTTAACTTTTGGTATATTTCGAACTGAGTTCAAATCACTGAGTTGGCCAGCAATTTGTAAGAATATTTCTGTAACTGTAGCTTCTACTGGCGCCTGGCCTTGTCCACTTGTATATGCCAAACCACTGTATTCACTTTCTCAATTAATATTTACATAATGAATTGGCGAAATAAGGAAAAGATGAATTCTTTTATATAAAAATGTTTATTCTAAAATCAAGTTTAGACATCATTGCTCGATTGAATCGTTAAACTTGCTTTCGTATTGGAGAAACCATCAATATCCAGTTTGAACAACAAAAAAGCTTTGAAAAAAACACTCCTTTCCCCAGTGCCGACAGATTTGATTGTATCACGGTTTATGGCATTGACATATTAACCCCCGACTAAAACAAACCCTAGCCATTGAAGACGACAATCTTGTGATATTCAGCAGCTCAATTAACGACGCAAAAACAATAATCGTGAGAATCAGTCTAGCTAATCTCTTTTGCTACACATCATCGGAACACTTAATCAAAAGCGCGGCAAAGTCTGAACTCTGATGGTATAATGGTTTATTTTGGGCCACCGTCAAATGCGATCTTGTCGAGTCTTTGCCTCTGTGTGATCCGTTTTATTTCCGTTTAGATGTCCATTCGAATCAATGAACAGTTTTACACAAATCAAATCACCGCGTATAAATATAGCGGACACGTAGTTAACGACAGTTAGCTCAAGTTATTAGATTAAGACATCATTGTGTTAGCGATGGCAATAGGCAAATGTCTTAAGAAACAAATTCTGTATATTATTGAAAACACCAACTGGGAATAAATGACGCACACGGCCAACTAGTTGCACGCGGACGCGCGAGACAACCCACAAAAAAGCTGGTAATAAATTACAATGTCGAGACTCGAGAGTGTCTCACTGATCACTGATCGCGTCGAATGCGCACGCCGCTACAGCTTACGCCAAACTACTGAGGAGCGAAGCGCTTCTTAGAGTCACTTAGGCTGATTAAATCACCAGCTATCATGTTGTCTTGTGTGCGTCACAATTCACAAATCTGGTGGACACGTTATAACTTATACTCGTATATCATTTATGATCCCAATTGGAAGTGATTTAATTTAAACGAAACGGAACTCATTCAAACGTAGATGTACTGCGATGTAAACAAATCCAACTGAGCGTCCAACGAACCACAGTCAGCCACAGTGGGCGTTTTCGCACGGTTCTTGGTGTGAATCGCAATTAAACCAAATGCAATGCAAGTGATAAGAAAATCGATTTCATATGGTGAAATGAAATTATGTAGTCAAGACTCAAGACTCAAGAATAGCTGACGGACGTCGCCAAGAAACGTGTGTGAACCGACCAACCAGACCACAACAACTGCTCAGTGTTTACAATAATATGTCGTGGAAGAATCGTGTTTCGTGTAGAAGTTAAGCTCACAAGTGGCACTTTGTACATAGAAAGCTGTACACATGTATCGAGTCGACCCAGCGGCCAGCACGCTTCAGCATGATCCTGGCGTGTACACAAGCGAAAAATATGCAGGCGAAGCCCCAATACATGCAGCCTTGCTCATCTGATGCGGCCCAACAAAAGCTCTCTTGTGTCAAGCTTTCGGTGGAGCGGCGCGGTGGAAGACGGGGTGGGGGCTGGGGTTGGGGGTTGTTTCTGGCGGTGGCAGAAGAACGGTTGGTTTTGTGAGTGTATATCTTTAGTTTGGAATATGTTTTCAAGTAGCATGCACAACATTGTTATCAGTTTGATATCACTAGCACATTCAACTAACTTCACCCGCACATTTGGTCGGCATTTCGCGGGTGCACATGCGCGTCATGCCAATTCGTCGCCACACACGCAATGGCAATAAAATGGGGAATCGGGAGAATCGTGAGCTACATGGCGGTCTTGGTCCTTGGACCTAGTGTCTAGGGTCTGAGGAACTGCTGCCCCAAATCACAGGTGTACACGAGAGGGAGAGCGAGAGCATCGGGACTTGGGTGCGGTGAAAGACGTTGGGTGAGAAAGGAAATTAAGTGCTGCATGTAAGTTTATGTATATATAAAACATTTCCCTGACTGCTATATACATGAGGAGCGGGGAAAACTGTTCTGTCGCCACTACGTCGCGTCGGCCCTCGCAATCATCGTCGTCTCTTGCCCCGGAGGCTTACACGTGTAAGGCGAAGGTGGGAAATGCGGACATGGTCTCTATGCTTTTTATTTCTTCTGCGATATTCCGATTGTGTGTTTTTTGTTGTTTTTTAAGTGAAAGTCTCATGTTTGTGCGACTACCGAAACCGGGGGAATGTGGGCCTTGGTTCGGCATGGTGTGGGGTAGGTCTGGCAAAGTATTTACTTTCCGACGTATTTGTGTTCGTGTGTTATATCCTGATCCCAGGTGCGTTCTCTTTGCTAACCCGCGTCTGTCCACTGAGCACATACTTTGGGGCAACAAAAAAACTAACACGCCGCGTTCTCAGTTTTTTCTTGAGTTTTATACATTATAAATTCAGCACAACCTTTTTGTTGCTCACTTTTCAACTTTTCACTCACTTTAATGCCTATGCTCATAAAGACTTTAGTTATAATCACAAACGAAAGCTTTTTATTTCAATACCAACAGCTTTTCAATAATAAATATTAAATATAGTTATAAGCACATTGATTAACAGTTTTCTATAAGATAGGCACATAGATTCTATTTAGTTAATTGTTGTATAGTTAATTCATTGCAAAAATCACAAAAATTCTGATATGTATGTTTTATAAAAGCTGTTCAAATTTCAAATAGTATCCTAATATGTTAAAGTGTCTAAAGAATTTAATGTTCAGTATGGAAATTGTATGTCCTATTCGGACGGAAACTCACGGACGACTGAGCTTTTTTGTCTCGAAAGGCTGCCGTCTGCCACCACATCTATAGGTCTCTCCGAAAATGGAACGCGGAGAAGCTCTCGTGAATTGTAGATGTTCTCGATTCCAGTTGCATGAACATTTTCATGTGTGCAGAGTGGAAGTAATCCAGGAGCAGAAACGCTCACACCGAAAGGGCATATGAAAGGTAAATGGCTACGAGTCCCTAAAGCTGTGGTGGTCTGGTTAGACCGTTTTCAATCGCTCTAATTACTTGATCGTAAACGTATGGGTCGGTCACAAGTGGATATGTGTTTTTTTTTTGTTTGTGCGTGCCCTTAATTGTCCATTCATTTATGGAGGGAGACAAAAGGTAAGCAACGGAGACGTGGCACAAGTAAGTCGAGTAAGTTGAGTTGATTTGTCGCTGATTCGTTCTGAAAATGAATGGATTAGCAATTCAAAGGACTGGAAATTTTTGAACAAAACGCCATTCTTAACTAATTATAACTGAATAAAATACAGTAATACTTAAACATTGGAAAGGAAATGGATTTTAACTTTTTGTATTTGTAGAATTAAATGCATATCCTGACCGATTAAAATAAAATTAAAATCTTAAGCGATTCAAACACAAGGCTCTACAGGATTCCCAAAAAATAGAAATTTGTTTTTAATAAGGTAGGAAAACGAAAGAGATATCCTTAGTTCTTCCAAGAACAACTTAAAATAAATCGATTAGTTGCAGGAACAATATGTGGAACTAGAAAGATTTGTCGAAATCTTGACAAATACTATTGAAGCTTGCAAATGACCTCGATAGCATTGGAATAGATCACGAAATATTAGCAGAGAATATACGTCTCGTCTAAAACTCTTATATTGCAGTTCTTTTCTTGCGGATAACCAGCGAGGAATGGGATGCAAAATCCTAATCAACTGCTCGATATAGAGATTTATTGGGAAGTGATATAACAATCCTGGTTTTATTAAAACCAAGCTCGTAAAATGCCAAAAATTTCAATTCTTATGGAAAAAGCTGTCTTGTATCATTAACTCATTTATTCATATTAAATATTTAATTAAATAAAAATTCGTAGTTTTGGTTAAAAACTGTAACGACATTTTAAAGCAATAGTTGAGAATATCGCCGTTATCAATTACTTGGCGCACTCACCGAATGACGTCATCGCGTGAATATTATGTGACAGTTGATACATATATTATGACAAGTGTGAATGTCACTTGGCATTTTGCGCAAACTTTTTAAATTGTTTGGTTATCTTTTGAAAACAAATAAAATTTGAAACCTCAATAATTATCTGAAATTTTGTTACTGGAAAGCCGGAATTAACCAAATATGAAGAGAAATCGAGGTAATTATTGTTAAATTTAACATTACCTTCGTTTTGTTTTAAATATATTTTATTGTTTCAGACCCACCAAAGGAGCACTGCCAGTATGGTACCAGCTGTTATCGAAAAAATCCGCATCATTTTAGAGAATATAAGCATGAACACTGTAAGTTGTCTAGTGCTTCTCAAACAGTTAACAGTTAAATAATACCATAGTTTCCAACATACAAATAGTGGAGAAAATCATAAGAGATTTTGACAAAACCACCGGAAAATACATTGTGCCGAGTGAAATGGCTAAGGACACAGATGTTATTCTTGAACAGATTTCAATTCTGCTGCAACTATTTCCCAATATGAAGGAGTCAGTTGAGGCTATGCCGCAAAAGAAGCTGGCCATAGATTCTGCGGCAGCAGGGAGCACTAGCAAAACTATTGTTCCTAATACTCCTGAAAACAAACCATTATTTGTAAGAATAATACTGAACTTTCTTAATTGATATTTTAATGAAACATATTTTATAGAATGCCGAAACAGTTGCCAATGCCATCAAGGGCGCAATCATTTCAAATAAAAACACAAATTTGAGTTTACCGTCAACAAGTAAAGACGAACGCTTTACCTCTCCTCAATCGAGCTCTGCACGTTCTCCGTCAACTCCTAAGACAAAAAATATTCATGACTACATTCCAGTTGTGCTGCCCAAAGGGCAAATGGCTGCCAAATTAGAAGCTGCGGCACCATACAATTATTTTTTGACCGCTATCACCAGCTCACCAGCCACACACAAAGAACCGTTGACGGTGACACTGCAAGGTAATTTTAAACACTTTTTAAAAATGCATTTCGTTTACATTCAACACTTTGCAGAGATTCTTGATCCTAGTTTGGGAGAACTGGAATGTTCAATGCACATGAACTTTATGATTGACATTGGCTGGTTACTTGGACATTATTACTTTGCTGGAGTGCTGTAAGTGCATTGTTTCTTCAAGTGTTCTATATATAATTACGGTTTTGTTCCAGAGACAAGCCAATGTTAGTTCTCTACGGTGACGAGAGTGCCGATTTGTTAATTATTTCCAAAAAGAAGCCACACATAACCGCAATCAAGGTTCAAATGGCGAACCCCTTTGGTATTCACCACACGTAAGATACTCACAGGATGTGTAACGGCTTAATTAATTGAATTAAATTTGTAGAAAAATGATGCTGTTAGGATACAAAGATGGCTCAATGCGCGTCGTTATATCCACGGCGAACCTATACGAAGATGATTGGCATAACCGTACTCAAGGATTGTGGATCAGTCCGAAGCTTGAAGCTGTGCCTGATGATTGTGATGCTGCCTTCGGGGAGAGTCCAACAATGTTTCGGGGAGACCTAATTCAATATTTGTCTACATATAACATCGGAAGGGTTCAGCCTTGGATAGCGCGTATTCGTAAATCGAATTTCTCAAAAGTAAAGTAAGAGCAAGGCAAAATTGAACTAATTAACTCAAACAATAATACTCCTTTTTGGTTTCATTTGTCTAGTGTGTGCTTTGTCGCATCAACTCCAGGCAGTCATGACAGATCGCCCACAGGACACTTGTGGGGGCATCCTCGTCTAGGTCACTTGCTCTCCAAACACAGCGCTCCGATAAGTGAGACGAGCCCAATCGTAGCACAAAGTTCTAGCATTGGGAGCTTGGGTCCCACGCCTGGCTCCTGGATGCTGGGTGAGATATCGAACAGTTTTTCTTGTGACTCGACACCAAGAACGTTGCGCAAGTTGCCGGATTTCAAGATGATTTATCCAACGTATGAAAACGTGCGAAATAGTCACGACAATCTTTTGGGCGGAGGGTGTTTGCCATATGGCATGAAAATACACGACAAACAGCCTTGGCTTAACAAATATTTGTGGTAAGTGAGACGAAATTCAAACATAAAATATCTCATTGAGACATTTTCCTATATAATTGTTAAAGCCAGTGGAAAGCCAAAGAACGCCATAGGAACCAAGCGATGCCTCACATTAAAACGTACTGTCGCTGGTCAGATCGCGGAATGTATTGGTTTTTGTTGACGTCGGCTAATCTCTCAAAGGCGGCTTGGGGTGTCTACAATAAAACTGGTCTAAATCCAAGATTAAGAATCAACAGCTACGAGGTTGGAGTCTTATTTTTGCCAAAATTTGTGGTAAGCTCGATATCCAAAATTCAATCTTTTTTTTTTTTTATTAAAATACTTTTTATTGCAGACTGGAGGAAGCTTTTTTCCAATGAAAGAGAAACTGGCCGATGTTCCCCCATTTCCAGTTACCTACGACATTCCTTTAACGCCATATACGGCAATTGATTCTCCATTTTTTAGTGATTATCTTACGCAATGAAAAATTTATATTAATAGTTATTTATTTGGAACGTATTTTTGTTTGTATTTTTTTTGCGCAATTTACAAAGACAGGACTCCTCCCATTTATTTCATTCACCACAACCCAGAGTGTTGTATTATTGCAAGTTAAATAAGCTGGTTATTTGATAAAAATTTCTTGTAACATAATCTGACATCTCAATAATAAGGTGTATCTATTGATTTTTTTGGTTCCTTATTATTTGCGGGTTAAATTTCTTTGAGTCGGCAACTTGGAGCCTGTAGACT
This sequence comes from Sylvicola fuscatus, assembly GCA_026546915.1. Classification (NCBI taxonomy): domain Eukaryota; kingdom Metazoa; phylum Arthropoda; class Insecta; order Diptera; family Anisopodidae; genus Sylvicola; species Sylvicola fuscatus. The sequence goes on along the minus strand of JANSTS010008066.1, from coordinate 44,433 downwards.
TTTTTCGATTATTTGGTTTTTGCTGTTCTCTCAAAAGATTTATTTTTAAATATTTCTCTAAAATTAAATAAATATGTATATTTGTTTTCAAATAATAAGAAGAAAAAAATACAAGTTAAAATATTAAAATTAAACACCTCTAATCATACGATATACCTAATGTTTGAGCAAAATAAACAATAAATGTACGTAAAATATTCAACGAGCGGTCAAAGATGCATGCATATGGTGGGAATGTTAAAGATAACATTCCTCCTAGAACTATAAAACAGAACAGAAGTTCATACTTTTTCTCCACAAGATCTCAAAGATAGCGGTTGCTCTCATATCATCAAGCATTAAACAAAGGGCTGTTGCCTCTTTAACTTGTGTAAAATAAATACAAGGATCATTCGTTAAGACTTCTTGTAAAAGTAGTCGAAAGACTACTCAAAAGAGCCTTCGTTGGCTAAAAGTCAGAAAGAAGAGCCTTCTTTGGCCATCTACTAAGCGGGAAACACATAAATCGAAATTTTGGATTTGTCTAAAACCCTAAGGAAACTTAAATTTAAACATCATATACTGTTACAAAATCAGTGAAAAGAAAGTTGAATCAAATAAATAAGTAGGAGACTGTTTATGAAATCAATGTAGGAATTATTTAAATTTAAGCAGAAGTATGCAATAATTAAAGTATGAAAATATAATTTTTAATGAGGGTAAAAACGAAAGTTAATTCGAGAAAAGTTGTAACTAGATTGTGCTTTGTATTTTTCAATATTTTTCTTAAGATCATATGATTGATTCTACTATTGAAAATAACCAACATAATTGATTTGACGCAATAATAAAAAAGATTACTACATCACATAAACATAGAAGCGATACCGTCAACGTCTTGCTTGCTTGCTCCATTTTCCCCATTATTCGCAGGAAAAATATTTCTTTGAAGAGGAAAAAAAAATTATCTGTAAACAAAAACCTACGACCTTATAAAAATACTTACACTGTTTTTTATGGAAACATGAATAGACATTTTAAACCATATAATTACGTGTTTTATTCATTTTATCAGTACAGGTAATGAAAATGGGAAATTACTAGTAAATAATCCGTGATCATAATTATACAGTGTTTGGCTATGTATATTTACTTAATCGAGTTTACCTCGATCGTATGCCGTCTGGCTCTGGTGTTACATGTTAGTACAATTTTACTTTTTAGATTTTAAGTATTAACGAACACATAGCGCAATCGACCGGGCGGCTTGGACACGCGTTGTGATGCATCTTTGGCCCCGTCAAATTGCTCTTGTTTAACGAAATTTTAAGCTCAAATTGTCCTTAATCCATATCGGTCTCGCGCCAAAGGTAAAAACCCTGATTCGCGAGATCTAGTCTAAGTCGAATAAAACGGCTGATTGCCGTCAGTTTTTCATGTGTGTTACTGTTACTTATAAATGTACGTTATCTGCATTTCATTTCGATCTTTTGCTGTTACGGAGTGTTGATATACAACATTATGTATGTAGGTACCTATTGAATTTGATTAACCGTTTCGTTTAATTATTAATAAATTGTGTTGTTGTTTGTCAATCAACATATTATGTTAAAAATTCCCATTTTACTATTTGAAAGTCATTACTCATTAGTTATACTAGTGATGACACTCAAAAATTCATCTCCTGGGCTTACATTAAATTTCCTTTTTATGGTATAATTATTTAATTTATTGTTAAAACTACCCACATTTGTATTTACATTTCTGGAATTTATTTATCTTTCATACAATTTATGTAATTACACCGCCCTGTCGCTAGTCACTTCATTCTTCAATTTATCTAGTAAGAAACCGATTTTCTACATTTTCAATTAATAATAATAATTTGCGAAATTATTGAGGTGTTTTTTAACATTCTAACGACCTGCGATTTTGTGTCTAAATGTCAATATATTTTACGGCTCACCACATTGGGGTCTTATGTACAAGACAAATCATGATATTTAATATTAATTATACGCTCATTTAATGAACATTTATTATGTTTTATCTAAACATTCACCACAGTCCATTGTCGTAACAGATTATTTTCCTATAGTTATTTTTAACGGCTGCATTCATTGAAAACAACAACTTACAACTTTTTGGAACAAAACACAAAACATATTTGTCGATAGGCGATGCACAATTTGTTCACTTATTATAATTAAATATAGTTGTTTGTTGTATTTAATGGATGCATTCACGTTTACGGATTTGTGTCCTTAAAGTCACTAACATTTAATTAAATTGATATATTAGTCACCTTTCTTTCATTTACGTTAAAAATTTGTGTTAAAATATGTTTTCATCTGCTGAAACGATTTCATTTAAATGTTAACTTGTCTATATCGAACGAGCAGGTTTGTGTTAGATATTTTCTAAACATTAAGTAAAACATTTCGGTTGACTGAATTTAAATTTGGAATTTATTGAAACGATTTTCAACCGTGTAATTTGTATGATCAATCGGATTAAATTAATGTTAAGAGTTCTTAAGCAAATTAAATAGTTAAGATATCCAATAATGGAAGTATAAATATTATTTTTCCATATTTGTGGCAGTGGCCTTGTTTTTAACCTCTTTAAATGTTTGGTTAATCTATAATCTCCAATTGATCGATTTAAATGATAGGCGAATAACTTTGTTTTTATTGAACAACAATGGTTAAAATTTCAAAATTTATTGAAGAAAATCAACAATTATGACATTAAACATGAAAGACGAAAAAACACAATCTACTTAAGATGTATTGAGAACATTTCAAAATTTAAAGTTATTTCAATATATTAAATAAATATTTTTTCATTGAGTTTAAATAGTAAAAAAAATGGTTCTTATCGTCACAATTGTTTTGTTTTTTTCAATTTCCTAATTTCTTAGAATTTTAATTATTTATTTTGATTTTGTTATTAGTTAGAAAATAACATAAAAGCCATAAAAGCCGGTAACACATTTGAAAAAATAATTGTTGTTTACTCAACGAGCAAAATTTTAGCAATAATATTAAATGCAGAACTAGTAGGGGTAGCAGTTGAACATAATTGACGACTTTTGTGTGTTGTCATAAATATAAATACAATACTTTTAATGCTATTTATGGAATCTCCTACGGCTTTACATATTATTTTTATTTTTTGTCTGCAGATACCATTTTATTAACTGTGCCATTGTTTAATTGAACGATAATATATGGTAGAGTCTTCAATAGATGGGCGCCATGTACTCGAACATTTCTACTAAACAAAGTTACCATACAATCGCATCCTAATCTTAGGCTATTTGATTGAAGTTCCGGTTTCTTCATACTCGACATCTCAGGCGCTCATTGAAAATATCAAACGGTGAAAAATTGAATGAACTCAGATTAGAAAATTTGTCTGAAAACTATTTGGAGGCGCCTGCGAGCCGATGAGAAACTTCAAGTGCAGCCAAATTGTAAGACACTATAAATAACATGATATTGATGTTTACTTTTTGAATTATTAAGTTTAGCGTTAAATTTTGAATATTGTTTTAGTATTTAATTGTATGTACAACAGTTAACTATATAAATGTGTAGCTTCTGAAGTGTGCAATGTGCATGTGTCTATATAACCATTTTGTGAAGTTCTTGTCATGTAAGTGGCGTTAATTCATAATTTTGATAACTGCGGCCTATACGAGTATTATGTACAACATTCCCACCATTCGTCTAATGATCAGCATGAAAATATGCTGCAGAATATGTGGGATGGGTGCTCTGTTTCGTCTACTTGGCGTTTCGCAGTAAATCAAAATGCAAGCAAGAAGTGTGTGGCAGAGTGTTTATGTTAATCGTACGACTCGTTAACTTCGCGGAGTTAACCAAAGTGATGACCTGCAACCGATCTGGCTTAGGCATATTGAGCATCCTGCAGTTTCAGGCACCATTAAACAAAACCCATTTCTCATTTGGTACAAATAATTGATAAATTTCACTCCCCACCTATAACATTAAATTCCTATCAACGATTTTTATAATTTTAATTTACTAGTTTTTAAGGATATTGTTTTGATTTTTATTTTGCTTTATTATATAAAAACCATGTTATTGGTTGTGGTTGCTGTTGACGTTGTCCCATTCGATGGCTGCGATCCTCCCCAGGCAGCTTTGTTGAATGTCACCCTCTTAATTTTAACTTTGAATTAATACCTATATGTTATCCTTGTTTTAGTGTTATTAGACATACTTTTAAATTTAGACGTACATTTTATAGAGTATACTTGAAAATTTACAAATGTATACTATTAATTATTTAAGTGTTACTTCATATATTAATTATTATATTATCCATTTTGTTTGCTAATAATACATTGCATAAAAAATTGACAGTTTCACTCACTTCACTTTGTTGAATTTATTTAATTAGTTCTTTAATCATCTATAATCCCTTTTCATTTATTCGCGTATTGTTTTTAATGACATACATTTTTTTTTTTTAATTTACTAGATATAGTTTCCGTACAAAAGATTGTTACAAATGTTTTTTGAGTGACACCTCGCTTGTTTGTTGTCTCACCTTCGGAATTTCCATCTTTATATTCACACTTTACTTTGTTCGTTAAATAGTTTTAACGCCGTTTAATAAATGGCCTTTTCGTATTGAACTAATGTCCGATGATATAATGGTTGATGACATTCATACATATACGATTTAAAATATACATATAAATATTTGTTTTCATATAAAAAACAGGCGTGATGATTTGGACATGACATGGTGAGGGATCAGTTGCAGCAGCTGTTCTTGTTGTTGTTGTTGTTGAATTTTTGGTTGGTATGGTTGTTTGTGGTTGATACTTGATGTGGGCGGCGAGAGGTGGAACAGTTTGGCGGCTAAAGCCGGCTAAAGTTGTCCCAGGCTCGCCTAGTATCAGTGCTTATATTCGGGATAGCGACCTGGTGTCTCCGTTAATAGTGCGGCGCCTTGAGCGGGATCGATACGGCCGCTGCATCTCTGCAGTGGCTGCGGCTGAATGACACTTCCGCTGCTTTCCGTCTCCGTTGAGGGTGGTGACGGATAGTAGTCCCTCGTACCCACACTCAGACCAGCCAATGCCTGCATTGCTGATGGATGATCGCCGTGGATGGTTGCCGTTTGTGAGAGTCCGAGATCGTCTTGATGAATGGCCAATGACGACGCCTCGGGCTCCAGTACCACCACGGACACGACATCCTCACTCGCCCACCGGGCTAACTGTTGTTGAGCTTGAATAAAGTCATCACTAAAAAATAATAATCGTAACAGGTGTGCGGTATTTTATTCGAGATGGCAAACATTATTTGTGTGTTTGTTGTTCGCACTAAAAGACTGCTGTTTGTTCTTTTTCTTTGCGCTATATACAATTTGTTGCTGGTGCTGCGTGAGAGGTGGCGGACGGCGGTGTTATTCGGTATAAAGAGGCTCGACTGATTTTCTTTTTTTTTTGCTTTTTTCTTATGCGTGGGCGGGGAAGACGATTTAGTGAGGGATTGAAATTTGGCGTGCATGTACCTATTCGTTTATATTTGGAATAGCCCAGCCGTGCCTGGCGTTGGTGATGGTGGTGGCTTGCGTGGGAATATGTATATGCAAATAGTAGGCGTTCCAATTACAATGCAGAGTGATTTGTTTAGCAGTGAAAGGATTCGGAAGAACAATAAAATTTCCAGAAAGTTTTAAATTATAGCAATCTGTTTGAAAGAAAGGCCAATCATTTGGCTTGGGAAATTCGACAATAAATACTCAAGCAGAATGACATTTCAAAAAGATGCTGTTTTTGGAAGCCATGAGGGAGATTGAGGCAAGATTAATATTTAAAGCTCTATCCGTGAAAATACTCGTTAAATAACTTGGTGATTTACTTGACAAGACTTTGATTTTTTTATGCGTCGAAGGCTAGGATCTAAAAGCTTTCATCCACTATCAAATTATTTAACCAATGTAAACATTTTTCTTGCATAGAACCAGAATATAACCATTACATCATGCAAATATAGAAAAAAGAAGATTTTTACAAGAAGTTAATTAGCTACTGCTGATCAACTGATAAGAAATATGAAACTATTGGCGCAACTGAAAGTGAAATAAAAAACTTTTAGACTATGAAATATGAGCGAAGGTGATTGATTTATGGATTTTTGAGAATTTAGATCAACTTTTTGAAACAAAGTAACTTTCACAAAGCCTTTATTAGTCTAAGATAATAATAAAGTTCATGGACACAGCAATTCAATTCAAGTGTGAACCTACGTAGGTACATTCATTGTTATTGATGTGCTAATAAATTCTCCACAGCAGGGAAAATCACGTTTATCTTGCACATTTTGATGTGTACCAATTTCCTGTCGGAGATAAACGTCTTCCCTCCCACCACATATCACAAAAACCATCACGGCGCGGCGTGGCTGTCTTTATACTCGTACATACAATCCTTGTCGTTATTTAATTTGTATGCTTTCTCAATCAAAATTGTGTGCCAAGGGTTAATATCCTCGTGGAAAGGAAAAATGTTGTGGAAAGTTTTAATTGAAAAATTTACACCATGCCGAGTTTTGTTTTGGGGGAGGTGGGGGCGATATACACACACACATACGCAGACTCACGAACATTGGAAAAGGGATCCAGTATATAATTGTGTTTTTGCGCATTGATTTTGTTTGGGGGCAAGTATTCAGTGTAAGTACGTAGCAACTGACAAGGTAAATTAAATTGAAATTTGTTAGCATTTTGCCATATTTGCGTACCGCCGCCAACTCATGCCTCATGTCGGCACAACTTAAGATAGATTTGAACGAAACTACAAGCGCAGTGGAGTCATGAAGCGAATGTTTTTAGGAACAAGTGACCTTCTCATGATAAGATCTATCCTATAACGATTGGAAGGGTTTGCGAGAATCGCCCATTAGGGGAATTGATTTCTACGTGTTGTTTCTTTACTTTTTGTGCAAGGTAGCTTCATCCATTGCTATGGTAGTTTGGTGAGTTATCGTGATTGTGGACAGATGGTTTCGAATTTATTCTGCCACCCTGTAATACTCGGTGATTGGTCTTTGAGGTTTGCTCTTAGGCCCAGTGCCAAAGAAAACACAAAAAGGTTTTCATGCAGTGTGCGAGTGGGCGTGCGTGTTTGCGTGTATACTGAAATTGGATATATGTACTCGTTTGTATAATGCAATAATTCGTAAAGATATAAAAGACCCATATGTGGATTGTGGAAGAAAAAGGTGAGCAAGCGTTTTTTTTTTTAATAAACGTATAGGGAAACGCACTTGTATTATGGTTTTTTTTTATTTCGAATAGAAAATGTATTTGCGAAATAAGTTAACAGATGGAAAACGAGAGAAAGAATTACGGTCCTAAGGTTTGGCTGTCCTGGATATTGGCTGAACGCTTTTCAACTATCAAATATAATCAATGTCAGCTGCAAGAAAGCTTTACGGTTATATTGTTGCCCATAAAAAAATTTCATTTATTTTTGATTGAATTTCCGTTAAAAATAAAGCTTTGAAAGTTTTCGTTTGTATAAACCATCAATGTTGTAACTGTACGTTGGTAGAAATGATTCTTCATGTTAATCAATCCAAATGTTTGAGAAATGTATTTTAAAGAAATATTTTAAAAGACCAGAAATAGGTGATTCCGATACTTGTACAAGACTTGAAAATGATTGTAAACGAAAAGATATGCATTGAAAGATGGCACAAAGTCTACTCGTATCCTTGAGCTTCGAATCATTAAATACTATCGTTGAAGATATGCAGTGGTGAATGAAGTTGGAGTGGGTTGCATCAGACAGACTTTTATATAGACCGTATGTATAGCGAGTATAGCAAAGAAAAGCTCATCTGCATCAAATGTGGCAGGAACAATGCTTAAAAACAAACAAAGAGATCACAAGTACACAACCTCGACACTTGGAAAACTATGCAGCATGCACATTGCACATTGCACACTGCACAGTGAAGGTGCAAGACAAAAGTGATGCGGGTTCCAATTTGCTCAACTATAGTCAACGACAGTACGAGGTATTTTTAATTGTTAAAGTGTACCTACATATTCGTATTTTTAGCAATAGAATTGAAGCGGTGTCTTAAAACAATTGTCTTTCTATATGTATATAGCAAATGAAGACTATTTGACTACACTTTTAAGATTAAGGTATATTACGTCTATGTTGTGAAAATGTGTTTAACAGTCGAAAAGTGCAATTACTGTCAATAACTGTTTGTCAGTGTCGCGAATTTTGTACTATATTTGCAATTTTGAAAATAAGGTGAATGGATCAGGACAATCTGTTTAAGGATTCAAGGTATTTACCTTTCACTGTCTGGTGTATCCCTATCGACGCGCGTATCTACTTGTCGATCGTGGTGATCAGCCGTTTCATAAATGCCCTCGTCGTCTTGATGGAGATGCGTATGGGATGAATGATGCGATGAGTGTGGTCCATGCGACGAGTGACCATGCGCGTGCGAATGATGTGTGTGATGGCCAAATGTGTGCGGTGAATGTGTTTGATGCGGTGCATGCCGATTTTGTTGCTGAGGATGCCTATATCTTCCATACATAAAGCGAGCTTCATCGTCTGAACGGGGACGACATCGGCTGCTGTAAGACGGAAGTATCGTGGCAGTTTTTTGTGATTGTGCTAATTGTTGATTAGAACTGCAAATAAATCGGTTTGGTTGTTGTTTTTTTTTGACATGGTTTCAGTCGGAAGTGTCAGGAAACAGTAAACGGAGAAAGAGAGCGAGAGAGATAGAGAAAGAGAGAGAGAGAGAGAGAAGTGAGAGATAAAAAATACAGTCATTTTAGCAAATTCGTTAAGTAAATTTTGATAAAAAAATTGATTAAAAGATTTTTGTTTTAAGCGAGAGAAAATCAAAACAAACTAACCCTTGCGAGGATTCACTACAAGCGGCAGAACTATCTAATCTATAATGACGGTCTGCTTCAGTTTCAGACATACGTATGTCTTCAGATCCACTCGGGCTCATATGTCTAGAGGAATGGTGCTCTAATTGTCTAATAAGGTCTTCTAAGTTGCGGATTCGCAAGGGTCCGGTCGTCGGTGTATCATCTTCGTCTTGAATGTGCTGTTGCGATGAGGTGCCCGCCTGTCGATGGTGATGCAACAGCGTATTTGATGCGCTGCCATCCAACATGTTGACATGCGGCTGCTGCATGTCGCAAATGTTCTCGCGAGAACTGGATTTTGAGCTGCTGCGCTTATACTCAATGGGCATGGAACCGCCACACTCTTGTGTCAGTTTGCGGAACTCTTCGTTGAGGCTGCCACTGTTAACTGGCGTTCCACGGTGCGAGGCAGCATTTCGCAATGCCTCCAATATATCCTCGTGGTAGCCGTTAAGGCTCTTGAGAGTGCGCTCTACTTCGGAGGCGCCCGGCACAGCGGAGCCATCTTGCTGCTGTGACAACTCAAGGTTGTCTGATTGACCATCGTCTCCCCACTTCTCTTTGCATTGGTCGCCCACCATCAGACCATAACCATGTTTCTTGAGAATTCCTTTTTCTGGAAGGTTGGACAAATTTTTGGGAGGATGATCGATGAATGTCACTGTCTCATCTCCTTTAAAACATTGAATTGCAATCAACCAATCAAATAATCACTATCTGGACCCTTTCAATGAACTTAATTTTTATGTGAAAATTAACTGCAATTTATGGACAGGCGCATCTCGCACTTTTAAAACACCGAATCACAGAATTTACATACACAATCCAATTTATTATGCGTATTCACGACGGAAATGATTAATGGTAATAACATAAAATGTAATGTACATAATCAAATTTGGCAACTTTTGACATTAATGTAATCAGACAAATATTTCAGCTTTCTGCTATTTAAAATGTATACAAATTACATATTAACGTTAACAATATGAATCCACTCTTTAATTTAATGATGGTACAAAGCATAATGTGACAAGTGTATGATTGTGGCAATTTTAATGATTTGAAGTTAAGATAAGCTCTTCGTATGGTAATGAAAATGTATAAAAAAAATAGAAAAAATTAGAGCAAAAACGATTACGCTGAATTTCACATATCAATAATAAGGGTAGAATAAATTTTCAAAAATATGTTTTACCAATAAAAATGAGAATTTTTTCTCTATAAGAATAGTGGAAGAAACATAAAAGATTTAAACAAGTTATTGAGATAAAAATTTAATAAATCATATTAAAGTTGACTACATCAAAGTGAAGGAGTTGATATCTTCTTTGACTAGTTATAATAATAAAATTGTGTATGCAAATTTGTCTTTGTACGCAAAATTTAATAAACAATTTCCATAGTTGGCCAGATAGTGTAGTTTGACAAAGAAAAAAAAAAGGAATTTTCCAATGAAATATGTTGCTTTATGAAACATTTTGATAATATTTCTGAATAAATTCCATGTATCATAAAAGCGCTAAAAAGAAAATACAGTATAATATTTTCTATAACGATGCAATACGCTAAAATTTAGTTTTCAATTAAGGATTTTATTATATACAAGCCCTGTAATTGAAATAAAGCAAAATTATATTCAATATCACAATAACGAATCGAACAATACAATAACAAAATCAAAAATACAATACCCATTCGTACAAATCTCAAAAAATATAGGTATTTAAATCATGCCTGTATATAGGTTAAGACTATTGGGTTACTATTAACTAAAACAGTAAATGACTAAAGAGAAAAGGTAGGATTTTTTTTTTATGAAATCATTTTGTTTTTTTTTAAGTTGAAATTTTGGCTTCTTGTCTCAAGAAAATGTTTTAAATCAAATCATGATCATGTAAATTAAAGAAAGTTAAATAATGGTATTAAATAGAAATTGTGCATAAAAAGGCAAAAAAGTTAAAATGAATAGTGGTTGTGAGAACACAAAGGGAAACCAAGATACTTGAAAATTTAAGTGAATCCATTGGAAAAATGATTTTATTATCGCGTTTAAGTATGGTTAAACTGCGATAAAAAGTGTGCATTGGCCACAATATATTAGTCGAGATCTCGGAAATGAAATAGTCTTTGACAATTAAGCGTTATTTTACAGGTATAAACAGAACTGCCAAGTCAAGAAATCTTGAAAACTGTTCGCAAAGGTTTTGAAGAATTTTTCTCAAAATGTATTTCTACTTATTAGTACTATAATCCAGATTGTGATTAAAGATATATAGCGTGGTTGCGCTATTTTAAAGAATTCAAATTAAGTGGACAAAGCCCTAGAGAATATAAAAAAAAACAAATATTTAAAAAAATATGGTTTTCATGATAAAACCGTTTTTTTAACGATAAGCTTTTTTTGTCATCTTTATGATTAAATTAATGACAATCACAACGAGAAATCTTCCTTTTATATATAAACATTGAGATTGATTGCGTTACTATGCCCACAGACAAGTGTGCATATACATTTTTCGCATAAAGTACGAGCATGTGTATCCAAATTGGTTGACGTCGTTATCAAATGTATTTTTGGTTGATGCAGGAATGGGTGGATTTTGCTCGTCTCCATGTACTGATGATGGTTGCTATAGCTTTTCGTTCTAGCTGCTCATACGTGTATTCATACGTACATAGCATGGGTGTGAGTTTTCTTGCCAGTCTATGAAAACAAATTCACAGACGAAATTTATCAGAGCGATTTATGCTTGAAAGCTTTTCAAATTTATGGCATCATACGCGACAGGAAATGGCAAAGTTGGATGTTGAAAAATAACTTTGCATTTTCACTGTTCAGCTGATTTAAGTTTGTCAATGCCAACAAAGCGAAAAAAAGAAAAGGACAACAAAATGTTTAACAAGTGTGTTTGTCACATTCGATGATCATCAATATTGTGTGCGACATATCCATCTATCTACACATAATATAGTCGCCAAAACCAATGGCATAAATATGCGTAAGTGTTTTCATTTCATCACGAATCGTGAGCTTTTAGGGGCCAATATATTTTCTTTAAATAATAGCAATACCAACGAGTTACCGTCTATCGATGTGAGAATAAATGATGCATTAAATGTAAAACGACGACTATGAAATAGCAATTGAAATGTGGATTTGTAAAACAAGTTCATAGAGAATAAGACCAAAGTCTTTGGGATCAAACATAATTCGTCAACTCAGTAAGTTGTTTAGTTACAACTGTGGCATAAAGGGGATTCTGTTGTCACCAGCAAATATATACTATACACACACTTGAGAACATCACATAAATAAACCTTGTGTGTAATATTCAGCATATTAGGGGAGGAAATCCCAAATAATACGTATTCAAATTTCTTTTGAAATTTCGCCAACAATGTCCGGAGAAAAAGTTGAACAGGAAAGAAGCAGAAACATATTCGAGAACAGTTTTTACATTTGAACGTGGATGTACGAGTACAAAGGAGCTATAAGAAATTTTTAAACTTTTATTTTCAATTCAGAGCTGCTTGCATATTATCGCACATGACCAGATTTCAGTATCACTGCGGATTGCGGTCTTCCAGATCACTTACTAAAGCTGACTTGAAGCATTGAACAATTTTCCAAATCCACATTCAATAAATTAATTGATGCACAATTCGGAATTGTACAAATTTAATGCCTTGGCCCATGATGCAAAAACCATTTCGAATAACCTTTTGCCATTTACGTGTCTTCGCCACACTCATATTGATTCGAGGTGTTATTGGAAAACATTTTGCGAACCGAAATAATTTGCAAAAGGATATTTTCTTTTATGCAGAGTTCATAGAAAGCGATGGGCGAAACGCTGTTATTGAATCAATTCGCGTGCGAACGAAATTCTTTAGTTAGTTTCAGCATAAGGTATAGATTGGTTAATTACATAATATCAAACGCTGATTCAATTATTTCCAGTCCAATTGTTGCACAAAGAAAATAAACGTTCACACTCACACAACCACACATAAACTCTAAAAAACATAGAAAATCAAAGAAACGTTTATATAATGCACAATCTTGATTCAAAATCATATAATTTACTAGAACGAAAATTCCCTTCTGAAATAAGCTCTTACATTTTCAAAGCCACTTTCATTCCTTTAAGGGAAAACAATAACAAATAATGGGACATTGCCAACAAAATAAACGACAGGTTTGTCTGAAACTTACCTGAATGGGTCGGATCATCTTCACTGCCTGAGCCAGTCATTCGTCTGATTTGTTGAATTTTGTGGTCCCTGAAATTTAAATTCCTTTTTGATAAATTTGATAACTTTGAGAATGCTCGGAAATAATGTGACCCACACCATCATTTTAATATTACTTTACAAGTTTCTCATCCTCTTTAGGGGAAAATATGTCAATTAAGAAAACATCTGTTTAGTAAAACAAAATCATAACGACGATAAGGAAAGTTCTTTTGTCAATGTGTATTTTGTATATTAATACCGGAAAAGCGGTTGTCATAACAAGATGTTGAAAAGTTTTAAACTTAGAAACTAGTTGAGGGATTTGCCACTTAGTATTGACGAAATTCATACAACGTGAATTTTTCAAATAAGTTTTTTTAAATTAAAGCTGGCGAAATATGCCGTGCAGAAAAACAATGAAAATGAAATGGTTGTCTGTACCTGAATCCGCCAGCGTATGTCATTAACTTCGCTGATCCATCTAGTGACACTTCTTCAACAGAGTGGTGGTTAGCCGTTGCTGCTCCTCCATACGTTTTCGTGGATGGTTTCTTGGTGTATGGTGGATCATACTTTAGGCGAGTAGTTTTCCTCCTATACAAATACGGTGCAGCAGGACGCAGTTTTGTATTAAGTTATAAAGAAGAAAGGTTATATTAGTTTGTGTTAAATGTTCATTCATTTCATTCGTTCAGAGTGGCTAATTGATATTAAGTTACTAAATTGGTCACGGTTAGTTTCTATTTTAGCAATACAAATATTTCGAAATTGAGATCAGGCCAATTGACTGTGATTTTGTCTTTCTCATTTATATCAAATCTTCGTTTTCCGCAACATTAAGAAATATTAAGCGATTTACACAAGACGGGTAATAGTTACAGTTTTACACATATGTAATTAGAAACAAATAAAACAAACAGATGTATGTAAAGTTGATAATTAGGACGGATATAGAAAAAGGACTAAAAATGAATATTATATTTTGTAAGAAGAGTTAAAAAAAATGGGGGAAATAGATAGACAAGAATAATATATAGAATACGGAAAATTGAACGATATAGTTAGTTAGTTAGTTAGTTGAAGCCAAGGCAACATTGAGAACTTGATCAGGTTTTTAATTGCCATTGACTTGTTTGGTGTTTGGTTTTGTGAGAAAGTTGTGTAAGTTGTGTGTTTCTGCTTAAAGTTTACATGAAATCATTAAAAGCGTGAAATTGCGTATTCTCAGTGTACAAGATAGATTAGATATAGAGTCAATAATACTACAATTGAACTTATAGAAAATGTGTTTTTGATTTTAAAATATTTGTTCCTTCATCATATCATAGGATTTGATTTAAGGGCGGGTTCCTTGCAATCAAGGAATGCAATTTCAGTGAAATGCATCGTAACAAAAAATAATCCAATCAAATAATTAGTCATTAATCTGAATAATATTTAGATAGTGTATTTTGTACTAGTATATATAAATATATATTTTGGAGGAAGTACGAGTATAGCAAAAAACCGATTTTCGTTCAAATAGTAAGTGAGACCGGTAGGGGTTGTTTTTGACATTAGAGAACAATAAACAAAAATGTTACATGATACGTTTAAAATAATCTATGTTTGTGATAAAATCGACTAATATTACATTTTTTTGTTCTACTAAATTTCTGAATATTTGTAAAAATTTTATTTCAGAAATCAGCTGTTTGAAATCAAAAATAACAAGATAAGAAGAAGGAAATCATTTTCATTAATATATGTTTTCATCTATTTATTTAGGCCACCACTTTTTTGGGTGGAGTTTTTTGTTTGTCAAAAGATGGGCAAATGTGGTAACTGGTAACATGTGGAATTCAATGAGTAATATAATAATGGAATAGTATATATAATCAATTTAACACTTACGATATACTCTCCAAACAAATTTCCAAAAAAAACTTACAACATTTACAACAATATTGGAATCCTTGCAAACAAAATAAAAAATTACAGTTCGCCAACATTTTTTTTTTTTGTATACACACATTTATCATCTGCTGATGGGTTAAAGTTTAATTGTTAGTAAAAATAAATATTATAAGTTGTGCAATTGTAATCACACAATCACAAGTATTGGCGTAAAGTATATGTGTAGAGTTAAAGAAAAACTGTGACTTCAAACTTCGAGTTCAGAACACGCAGGAATATTGAAAAGATTTTAAGTAAATAGCCTCGTTGTTGTTTTTGTATTATTCGTTGGATGCTGCCAGATTTGTGTATAGTTCACATTCTTCGGTAAACTTCATTTCCTACATGATGAAAATTCGCCGCAAACGTCGTTGTCTCGCTAAATCAATCAATCACAATATATTTGTTAGTAGAGCAAGTGAAGCAAGCGAAGCAAGCGAATGCCGAATTCCCCTGTATTTCTATATATTTATATAAACATTATTGGACGAGAACAATAGAATCATGGCCAATAGTTTGGAACAATCTCGATACTGCGATACCATTTGTATGCAGAATGCAGATCGTAAGAATGACCAATGAACATGCCCGGTTTCCTTTTTATACATTTCACCACATATACTGAAAACTGTTTATCAGTACAAAGTACAAACTGATGGCCTCCTATTAGTGGCTCAGTTGGAACGAACCATATGAAGACAGCTCGGCACTGTGACCAAGACAAAAACGGGATGAGCTAAAGGGGTGCAATAATGTGATTGTTCTACCAGGGCTGATGTGACATGGTAACTAATGAGTTAAAGTTTAAGGCAAGCATCGTTAAAAAGGATAAAAAAATATAATCTATTTTTTTTTCGCACGAAAAATTCAGAAGATGTCTTAATTTCTTAACGCTACAATTGTTAAGTTCAAATATGAGTAATTGGCCGAATAATTTTTTTTTATTTGTTTTTGAAATAACTAATTAGCTCTTTAGTTTCCAACAAAAACCAACAACGATTTTAAACTGTACGTATGAATCAGCAGAGACAAAGCAAAATTACCATCTTAGAAAAACTTTATCAGATAAAAAGGGCGGGGTTGATGCCGCTTGTGTCTCTACCGTTTGAATAATTTTGAATTTATTGCTGCATCGATAACAGCTGAAAAACTCATAATTAAAAGGCACATTGTGATAGTGTGATAAACAATTAATAATATAATGTACATAATAAAAAATGGCGAGTGATAGCAAGTGAAAGGTGATATAATTTACGAACATGCACACACTAAGAAAAATGCATAAAAATTTGGTATTACGTATGACTGAAATCATAACAGAAACGGACTCACGATGGTCTGCAGAGTCGTTTCGTGCAAAACAAAAATGATCAAACTGTACTTACATACATTTATAAATACCCTAGTTTTATGTACAAACTAAATATACTTGTGGAAAATACCAATTTACAAGTAAAATCTTAAATGCAAACAAAACATAATTTTCATGAAAGTATGGAATTGAAAGATGTGGAAAAACAAATGCGTCAGTAAACAAATGAAACCAACAAAATATAAAATGAGATTGCAGTCAAACTCACAAGAGGCAACTCTCCTTATTAATTTTCGGAAAATTATTGACCTCCCAATCGGCCTGATGAGCTTTCAGCGGATTTAGTGCACATTGTTAACTAAGCCCCTTGTGAGCTTTGCAATAGTTCTAGATTTTTAATATAATAATATGTATATGAAACTAATGCCTCAATACAAATAAAAAACTGATTTTAATTTGTTTATGTTGTCTTCATCACGTTAGCGGTGATGTGGGTTGCCTTAATTAGTTCTTCAATTGGACATACTGATTTATGGTTGATCAATGAAATTTTTCGATATATAATTTAGTTTAGTAAAAAAGCGAATTGCAAGGTAACTGCTTTATTGTGTTCCGATAAAAGAAGCTTGGTGTTTAAGAAGTGTGTGAAAGCTTTTGCTATGATATTTATATACTTAATAGACTCAGCAAATTGTGTTTGATTTTTTACTTTTTGGTACTTCAAATTGTGATGACTTGTTTTTGTTAAGAGTTTGTCTTTAATTTCTCTTTCTTGACTGATTTGATTTCAATAACTACCTTGTTAATTTTGTTATTTCTTTCAACTAACCTCTGACACAGGGTGAAGTTTCTATGTACTACAACTGACCTGTAGCACAAAGCCATCAGGGTGAATGTTATAAAAACGAAACCAACTATAGACATTAGCACACCGACTAGAAATACAGTGTTTGAGCCGTGGTAATTTTCTATAAAAATTGCACAGCGCGCATAAACCGTTCAAAATGCAAATGCCATCATTTTGCGAGATGTTTTTTTTTTTGTTAATAAGCGTCGATTCATGTTGTGAGGAGTTGGCATGTTGTTGTTGATGACCCATTTTACATAAAAAGAAGAAGAAGAAAAAACACAATTGGTTTGTTCCTTTTTTTTTGTTTTTTGTTGGTATTTTGCTATAGGTTTTGCTGTTAAATGATTAAGGAAAAAAATGTTATTACTCTTTGCATAATATATAGTAAAGTGAACCCTTTAATGCGTGTTGTCTTTTAAGATGACAATGGTAATCTTTGTCAATTGTCAAATAATTGTAAAAATAGTAAATGGAAACAGTATTGCAACACAATTTACAGTAAAAGAAAACCAAAAATCCGTACCGTATAGTGTAGGGAAATAAAACAGCTGGACAACTACAATTGGATAAACCTTTTAACAAATTACAAAAAAGATTTCAAATCAAATGAAAGCTGAATACCTTTCGTGGCATTAGCATTATGCCCCCTTTATTGGATGAATTACCCCAATTTATCAATGTTATCTCTGCTAATCTCGTGTGTCGCCCCGAATATAGAGTACATGCAATACACATACCGAATTCAGACTCAGCTGCTTCCTTCGACATGTGAATTTTGCTACATAATGTATTTTCTGTAGTGATTGTCGATCCCGTTAAAATATGCGCATGCATATTTAAGGCTCCCAATGTATATATCACAATCGAGAGAATACTGACCACAAAACATCCCAGCATAGAAGTGGCTTCTATCAAAAGTAATTTGCGGTTATATTTCAACATAACAAATGTAGAATAGACTGATATGCATATATTTAACTAACACACGCCGAACAATAAATCAAGATGTCTGTGGAGTTCAGTCGAATATAAACACAATGAAGAATAAGTTACGTTCTATGAGGAGGTTCGGGCAATTAATTTATCTTAGCTGCACTTTGATTGTGTTGAGTGCAAACTTTCTTTGAGCAACTCAACAAACAATTGGCTAAAAATAACAACAATTTTTTTTATGAAAGTGGTTAAGTTATTGTGTGCGACACAATTTAAGAGTTTTGTTCACGAGTATAAAATGTATTTGCTGCAGTGCAATCCAATTGAATGCAAACCTTCACATTGACGAGACTGACAACGTGAACTCTTTTCGCTGTTTTCTTGAAATTGTTAAGTTTTTAAATTTATTGTTTTACTCTTTATTTCATTTGCAGGTAAATATATCTTTTAAATATCATTAGTTACGTATTAACGTTCTCAAATAGCAAACCAAAAAAATAAATAGTACAGAAAAAGCATAATTATTTTAAAGAAATATATACAACATGTTTTCAAATGCAACACTTCATTCATATTATATGTATATTTTATGGTACTCTCCACATGAGTGGTTTAGCGAAAGAGGAGCTCTCTCTCAGGTGCAGTTGATGTTTAAGAGCATTGAAAAAGATAGATAGACAATGATACAACGCTATTTTAAATCATAAGACACACACGTACAATTAATGACGATTTTCGAAGATATTCAGTTGTGGGCTAAAATCGTCACTAAATGTTTTAAATACAAAAAAAAAAAAAAAACACAAACAGAAAACCTCAAGCATATTCACCGATAACAAGCTGTAGCTGCGTTACTTATTTTTAGATTATATTACACATAATGCAATAATGGATTACAAACATAATATTAAGGCTAAAAGACCTTATATAGACAGACAGCATCACGATATTGCGATATTAATTACTTTCTCAAGATAGTGTCAGTGTACTGTGTCGATTTATTGTGTACTCTACCTGTAGCAGACAGCGGTTAAAGCGAAACTAAGGAAGACCCCCTTGACGATAACCACTAAAATGATGACCATTGTTAAAGTGCTGATTTTATCCTGATCGCCGTTGCCTGCAAATTTTTAAATTTTGCCGAGATTGCCCAATTTCGATAGCCAATTAATAAAAGTCTCACTCTTTAAATTGGAGGGGGTATTTCAGAAAATTTATCCGACGTAGTTCAACACAACAAAATGTATACAAAACTAGAAATTGTTTTGCTCTCAAATGTTTCCAATAAAATAGTTGAGACCAAAATTTGTATACATGTGTTCAAATTACAATTTAACACATGATTACCATTGTCATAGAACAACCAAATCAAAAACATGTTAATTAAAAACTCACATTTTGAAAGTGTCTTAAAATAAAAGTTGTAAAGTTCTTTATATTGAGCTACAAAAGTCGTTAGTCAGTGGTAGAAGCAAAAAAACGTAAACATAACTTACCGTATGCAGTTTCTTTCTTTTCCATTTTGATACCCTGATCTGGAGCCTGGGTAGCTTCCGTTGGCGCCGCAGTCGTCATCTCGATGAAAAATGAGCAGTCGGGTCCACTGTAGGCAAAGTCGCAATAGCAGCGGTTGTTGTTCGTGCAAAACTAGGAAATTTATTGTTTGCTTTAATAACTAAATTATCAACTTCACGAAATTAGTTTAATATCCTTTCAACATCAACGAAATTTTCTCTTGAGTTTCAGCAATAGAAAAAATGAATAATAATATAATAGCCATTAACTTTTACAGCGGTGAGAAAAAGCCAATTAATCGGAAATTCAAGCTTAAAATTGCATCAATTTTACCAATACAAAAAAAAGGATCAATAGAATACTATTCAAAAGGAATAAAAACCGAAAATAATTTGAATAACTCGATATGGCTCGATTATTTTACGATTGCTTATATGCATGACAACTGAATTCGCGTGGTCGCGCTTTGAATTAATTTCGCTGTGTCCATTTCAAGCGTATAGAAATGTTAACCGTCAATTTGGGTATTTTTCGTTGCACAAAAAAGGATTATAATTTTAGAATGAAATGCATCAGGTGTTTGCAAAAAATAATTTCATTGTTCAGGCATTTATAAATCACTTTATCCATTACGCACTCAACTAAATCACTGCTCAGTCCGATAATACTCACCCCGTGACCAGAGCACTCCAAATTATTTTGATTTGTAGGACACTTGGTGTGATCGACGTATGGAAATATGCTGACACACGTTTGATTTACGCAAACAAGGTTCTCGCCGCAGGGAGTGCCATCCAAAACGAGACCATTCGATGGAAAGCCGGTGATGCTTTCGCTGGTAGCCCTAAGCGATGTCAAAAGAAAAACATATTGCAAATTGACTGGCTGAATTTTTAAACAAAATGCTTTGACCGTACTTGCACTCAAACTCAATGCCTCTAGTAGAAATTATTGTTTTTGTGTAAAGTTCGTGTAAACCTTCTATGGTTGGCGTTCGTTCACCGTCTCTGCACTGCAGCGAGCCGCACAAGATGTTTCTAGTTAAGTGGGAATTTAAAAATTTATTGTTATTATAAAGTCAAGCAGTGCTTAATTATTTGGCTCAAGATTCGTACTCAGTGTCGCATTTGAAGTAGTTTTTAGCGCCATCAATGCCGCAATGTCCACTAATTGAGCCTTTTGTATTAAATTGCATAAAACACTCGGGATCAGCAGACGACGCGCCGTATCCCCAGATTCGTTCACACTGAATATTCAATGTAGGACAGTCGCCATTGAAACAGTAGCCTTGAATAATTGATAAAATATTGTGATGTTAATGCAAAAAAGACACAATCTTCTGTCGAGTCAAATGAATACAAAAAACGACCGTCCGACCGAAGCAAAACTAATTGGTAAAGAAGATAAAAATAAATGCAAAACGTTTATAATAAATTTAAATAATTAAAATGTGTGTCGGAGATGTTAAGGTGTGAGTGGCGACTTATCTCTCTAGGGTCAAAATATTTTTGAATAATATTTAGATAAAGCCCAAAGCAAAACTCCCCAAAAAAATATATACATATATCCAAGAAAAAATATATACATATACGAGTTCACACAACAACAAAACAACTGCAATTTTCTTTTAATTTTTTCTTAAATCTCGTAAGCACTTAATGCTACAATTACAAATTTAATTATATTCACCACTTTCTTGATAGCAACAAAAAAGTTTCCAGTTTGGCCTAAATAATTTGACCTGCACTGAAATCTGTACGGTGCACACAAACAGAAGGGGAGGAAAAGCTCCACAGTTCTATGTACTCGTACATACGTAAGGATTGTTTCTAAAGTGTGCCTGATGACGTACAGCTTTTGCCGGAATCATGGCGTCTCCTTGTTATATCACCAAGCACGAAATTGTATGTACACTTTTACAAGGAGCTTTGCTTCTGCTTAGAATATTATTTCTCTGCGCGAAAAAAAACTTATATTTTCTTGAATACCTGACGAATCAGCTGATTTAGTTGGACCACAAGGACTTCCGTTTTTCTTGTAGGCATCTGGTGGACACTGGCCATCATTGCCTGTGCACGTCTCAGCTAGATCGCACTCGTTTTGCGAATCTCGACAAATATGTCCTTTACCTTTTAACTGAATGTGTGATGGATGCAAATGATTAGCAAAAACATTTATTGACTAACTGCACGAGCGCGACTTACCTTGCAATTTTCACAACAATCGCCGTTGGCACACTCCGACTCTTTCTTTAACTTGCATGTAAT
The DNA here is from genome assembly GCA_026546915.1 of Sylvicola fuscatus. NCBI lineage: Eukaryota > Metazoa > Arthropoda > Insecta > Diptera > Anisopodidae > Sylvicola > Sylvicola fuscatus. Next base: position 22,442 of record JANSTS010008066.1, on the reverse strand, counting down.
ACCGTCACAGCAGGAGTCTATTGCACATTCTTCAAGGCTGCCACAATCGCATTCTTCGTCATCTTCAACTATTTTGTTGCCACAGTTGCGGCGCATTTCCAACTAAACGAAAAATTTCGGAAGCCATTTTTTGTTAAACGCAATATTTTCTCAATTAAGGTTACTGATAACAACACCCAATGTAAACTATTAATTAACACAATTTGTTAGAAATTCACTTTGCCCGACTTTTGTCACTGTCAATCTGAGGAAAATTTTAAATTCAGCTGAAACTGGACAGAAAATCAGCTACCGATCACATAGAACTGCGTATATAGTCTGAATGTTGCGTTGTGCATTGGCACACATCGGAGCGAAACCAATGCCATGGCAGTTTGGCGAATATGCGCAATGCTATAGTTTCATCCACTCTTTACATAAGTTGTTAAGGTATGTGTCAAGTGGATGAATCTCTGCTATATCCATGCATGTTTCATGCATTCATGACTATTGACTATGTTTAAGCTTCACATATGCAATGTAAAACACACATCTCGTATGTGAACGAAACAATAGCCATAACATAACACTTTGTAACTTCCGCACATAAAAAAAGTTGGCACATACCTCGTTTGGTTTATTTAATAAACATAGGCCGTTGCCGGTCCGCAATGCATCAATATAGTCCTTTTTGCTGCATTCGGAGAATTTGTATGGCTGGACGTTTTCTAATCCGACTATTGACTGTGACATAATACAGCCATGCCAGTCGCGGCAAAAGCATTCATCGCCTGGAATATGTGACAAGAATACAAAGTGATATTATCCTGCAAAATCAATACATTGACATCATGCCATCATTTCACCGAAATATAATGAACAACATTTTCGGGCAGAAGTTTTATTATGTTAATATGTTTTGCTAAGAAACAGCCCATATTTGGCACGAGCTCTCGGTGTAGTGGAAGACTTGGGTATATCAATTTTTTCATTTTTGCGATGCTAAAACAAACTTTCCAGAATTTTATACTTACGTCCGTCATCGTGTCCCATGCCAATGTTATGGCCAATCATGTGCGCCATCGTACCAGCTAATAAGTGTGGTTCATACACGTTTATGTCCACACTGATGCCGACCGCCTTTGGAGTGCACACCGTCTCTGGGGCTGCCATGCCCGCCTCGCCGCCTGCAAACGTTTCTCCTCTGCGACGGAAAATTGAAGCATTAAGTTTTGAAGCTATTCATGTTTACTCAAAAGTTCTTTACAACTTTCAAACTTTATTCTTGATTCGTGCTATAAGCGAATTTTATCCTTCAAAGTATTTTTGTTTTAGGGTTTTAGTGCATGAAAATTGCTGCAAACTCTGCGATTTTAAATTTCAGCTAAAATATTAATAAAACTGCGGAGAAGTTTAAAAAGTCCTAGGTTAAGCGGAAACCATAAAAATATTAAAATTGCAAATTTTTCGTACGATTTTCAAGAAAACATATTTTTTTGGTTTTGATGGACGTATTCATTTTTTTATTTTAAATTTTTTGTGTTATTGTAAATTCCGGCTAAAATTTTTAATTGCAATTAAGAGCTTAGTACATTTTAATAATGGAAATGCTAAGCTGCTAACATGAATATGACATCATTGTCAAAAATGATTCGTCTGA
>JANSTS010008055.1:36170-46638 GCA_026546915.1 Sylvicola fuscatus | reverse complement strand
TTTTTTTATTCTAAAGCAAACATTTCCAATGAGAATAATTAACCCCTTTATAATAAAGGCGGTCAATTTAAAGATCAATATTTAGTGGGTATTTTTATTTATTTTTCTGAATAAATAATCAAGTTTTCTTTATGTGAAATTTCTTATAAAACTTAAACGGCTAATTTAATCATTCTTAGTAGACCCCTTTCTAGACAATAAAATCAGCATTACTTAAAATAATTGGCGATTTTAAATATTCTTATTATTGATTAAATACAAATAAGAATTTGAAGAAGTATAGGAACTTTTAGGAAGAGTCTCATAGTTTGCAAGAAAATCCAACAAGTGTTGAAATAAATGATTTTTTACCCTTGAATTGTGAACATTTCTATGCTTCAAGACATAAAAATAAATTAAATAATAATTATAATTATAATGGTTAGAATTTATCAAATGTTGGTAAGAGGGTTATAATTTTCGCTTGCCCTACATTTTGTAAGTAACGCAGTTTTCGAACTCGAAATACTGCTACCAACCGTAGAAATCTAAACAGATTCAGCGGTTTATTCGTATTTTTGACAGGAGGTGATCGACCCCCATTGTCAAAATTGAATTTTATTAATTATAATTATAAAACATTCGGGACATTGCATTTATTTGATGATTATTGCAGTTTACAACAAAGTTCCCTAAAACAAAAATGTTGATTTGAGTAAAAAGTACTGTTTTCAGGTAAAAGAGTCAGCAAGCGACGGTTGCTGAATCACCGACGCCACTGTTCGTATGTTTGGTGTCAAACACTGTTCATCCGCCATATTTCTTCAGTCAAAATAAAACACAAAGAGGAGAAAGGAAAAAGAAATTTTCGGGCAGAATTTCTTAACAAATTCGGCAATCTTGGTCGCTTTTTGCTGAAACTTATGTATATTTACGTAGCCCAATCGCGGCATCCCATAGTAACGGTAGCAATTTTCGCGATCGGTGCGGTGCAGCGCCCATAAGTGCTGTGCAATTTCATAATATATTTGGTGTGCAACGCAGTGTGAAAAGTCAAAAGAGTGTGTGCGTGCGAGCTGCGGAGTAGAGTGGAATGAATAAGTGAAGCCCCCCCAAAAATCCAGTGTATGTGTTTTCGGGAATGAAAATAAATTATGATTTTCCCAAATGTCCATCGAAGCCCAAAAATCATTGGAAAGTTTCAAAGTCCCGTACAACGGTTTGACCTGAGAAGCGAGTAATTGACGGGGGGCCAGCTTCTGCGCCACGCAGCAGCTGCCACTCTGAATCGTTTCAGCTGATGGAGGAGTAGATTGATTGCAACTCGAATATTTCCAATGGTTTTAATGTTTACGTTGTGGCAAATTGGCGAAACTAATTGGGGCAGGGCAGGACTGGCTATGTCAGTCTGTTTAAATAGACGCCCAGTGCAGCAACATAAACAATTTTCAATGTTTACATATCTGCCCCCCAATTTACTGCGTTTATATTGTAACTTGAATGAATGTATCTAATGTCGGGTATTTTTCGTCAACCACAGATTGTAGAATGAAATGGCTGAACCGTCCGAGGTTCTTGTACACAAAAGACACCTAAGAAATCTTCCCAAATCGATTAATTTAAGGCACGGGACAATCATTTAAGGCCACTATTTGGATCTCGAATCCAAGCTATTCCGCATCAGGTAAGGCTCCTAAGTCATCTTGAGTTGATCTAGTGGTAAACGTGTTTTGTCTTTGTGAACTATGCAGGATTAGCAAGGGATTGGGCAGCTAAATAATTAAAAATCATGACAGATCGTGACATACCAACAGTTCCAGTGACGACGTTGGCTGGCCTGACAAGTCTCTCAGACTGTAAGTGCAAACTAAAATATTAAGTCTAACAGTAACTAGAAATAATTGCTATTTAATTAAATTAACTATACAAATTAAACATAATTACAAGTACGGTGCTTTGTTTTTGTTTTGCACCATCAGAGTTCGCTGGAGGTATTTCGTTGTTTGATTTAGACGCAACAACATGTTGATAGAATTTCTTATCTTGCAGTGTTGGCCGAGCTTCCTCTTTCGGAAACGGTACCGTGCTTGACATCAATCAATAAATCATTGTTATTTCATCCCCGCGTTGGTGAGGAAGCTAACAATTTGCTTAGCTCACGCGACGAATATTTAGTGCGTCCTCTAGTGCAGGCAATTGAACAAACCAATTCAGATCACATGTAAGTCGCTACCATTTTACCTAGTTTCATCTTAAATAAAATTACTCTTTTCGTATTTTAAGTGAATTAAAAAACCAATACGCTGAGCAGCCCAGTTCTGGGACAAATATAAGCGAATTGCCAGTGCTGTTACAAGCCGTACACAAACTTCGTCCAACGGTATTCAAAGTTGGTGCCCAGAATCAACAGTATATGGGTAAGTTACTCTCAACGTTTGATAACCAAAATAATTCTGCACAGCTTCCAATTTTGTTTTAGTAGTCCAGCAACAACAACAACAACAACAACAGCAACAACAACAACAACAAATTCAACAGCAACAACAACAACAAGATCTTCACCGGCAACAGCAATTGCAACCGCCTCCATTTGTAAGTCCTTCAGGTTCAACGCCGATTTCATCTCAAGCACAACAATCAGCCAACATGAACTCAATAATACAAATACCTGGAGGGAGCAATGCAAATGCTGGCAGCGGCAGTAGCAGTAGTACACCACAGGCCGGCTGGCCACCCGCCGGACCCTCATCGCAAAAGTCTCCGAAAATTATTGTGCACAATCAAGTCATTATAAACCCGCCACAACCACTGCAGCCATCCTCTTCCCAACAGCAACCTGTGATTGTCCAGAACTATGCCCAACAGCAGCCTGTAATACAACAAAGTCCTGGCACTTCAATGTCCGGCCAACATTTTATCAGCCCGCCACAGCAGCACCAGCCATTCATGAACCAACATCAACAAGGAATGCAGCAACAGCAGCAGCCGCAATCAAGGCTGCCATCAACGAACATCCCACATTCGCCGATGCTACAAAATCCTCATGCTATGGCCGGAAATCAGTTTGTACAATATCCAGAGATGGTACAATCACAACCGGTAGACTTGTTTAGCCAGCTGCAGCAGCAATCAAGTCCATCGGTAAACGTTAATCAGCCCAAAGATGCAAACTCTGCCAACCACTCAATGTATTTGCATTCACGCGACCCAAATCAACCGCTAACTCACGCCCAGCAGGGTCACCTTCAGCAACAAATTGTACAAAAGGCTCAACAGAAGAATAACAACCTGAACAATCACGGTATGCAACAGTTCAACCAACACAATCAACCTCTTCCAGAGGGTCAATGCAGAAATGCACATTTTCATGCACTCATCAACTGTAAAGGTCCCGTTGATGTGGCAACAGAGCAACCTATTATCACCAACAACGGGTAATTGTCAATAGTCTGTCATTTGAATGCACTTGATTTAATTTTTCTGATTTTTGTTGTTGTGCATTTTCAGTATCTCAAACCACGTTGAACCGCCGAAACAGAATTGTGCACTTCCAGTGCCCAATCATCTTAACCAGCAAGTTTCAAGTAAAACAACAACAACGCCGCCGGCGGCTGTGGATGTCGCTTCTCAACCAGCCTTAACTTCACCCGAAGATGTTGCAAATATGTCCAAAAAAGCTATAAAAGTCTGTTTGGTGCGTCTAAGCGAAGAGGACACTGTTTTAATGCAGAAAAGTCTTACCAAGTTCGCCAACAAGTCACCAGAGATGGCCCGCAAATGTGGCATTATTCCAACAGACGAGGACGGTGACACCGATATGTTCTCGCAAATGAAGGCTGACGAGCGTCGTACCAAACGCAAAACGGACACCGGAGATGGCGACCTAGAGCTCTTCTCGAAACCTAAACTGCGCAAGGTGGCGGCACGACCCAGTGCCAATGTGTCAAAATCGTACAAAGATGATGTGCTCAAATCGCAGACATACCAGCAGTTTATTCGTCTTATGGAGTCAGAAGTGCGCAGATTGGAAGAGTCGGAGGATCCAAGTAATTAATTTTTGCTGTTTTAAATACATTTAGTTAAGTCATTTAATGCTTTGTGCTCATTTCAGATGAACTGGACTACACTACGGATTGCATTCCATCAAAAATTCTGTCGCAGTTGACCAACGACATTGCCAAGTTGAAGGCGAAACGTGTGATTGATTTAATTCCCAAAAATCAGCTCACAATGCTGATTACATTTGCGATGCGCAGCGTCGAGCTGGCAAAAAACGTCTCTGCTGGTCCGGACATGGATGAGGAAATGATGGTGGAGGATGCAATGGATAAGATCCTGGACGCAACTGAAGCGTGTCTCCTTGTGTGCAATATTTATTCGGCAACAAAAGACGTCAAATTTTTGCAGGAAGAGAACATGGACCAAGTGGTGAAGTTTGTGCAATTGCAGATAAGGGAGACAATCTTTCCGTCATTCGACTCAGTATATAATATCAAATCATCGTCTAAGACAGAGAAGAGTAGCAAGTCGAAGAAAGGATCCACAGGAATGAGACGAGGCCTACAAACTCTGTACACGAAACTGGTGGAGTTGACGAAGATTTTTTCCAAGCTCTTTGATACATGCTCGTTCATCGATACCATTGTATTGGCTGTGTCATCGTTGGCTATCGAGCCATTCTTCGTAGACAACATTGAGTCCATGCAATTCGCGTGTCTGGACCTTGTTGCAACTGTAAGTCCTTTTAAATTTCTAATTTATGCCAGGTGAATATTAATTTTGTATGTTTCTCCACAGATTTTCCGAAACGAAAAATATTCAAAGTATCGCAGCACTATTCTGAACGATATCTTAGTGTCTGTAGATCGATTGCCATACTCAAAGAAGAATCTTCGGCCGTACAAGCTGTCGGACAACAGCGGAAGCATACAAATGGTGACGGCGCTAGTGCTGCAGCTCATTCAGTGTTCGACAACGTTACCTGAGTCACTGTGTGAATCGTCAAAGAAACACAAGAAGAATAGTCACGCCATCAACTCTGATGAACCACAGGCGAAAGCCAACGCTGATCTCATCATGACGGACAAGTACAATGTCGCTGTCTCCATTGGCGGACAGTTTTTAAAAACATTTCTAACAAAGTGCAAAACCAAGTCCAGTGAGACAGACTTCCGTCCGATCTTTGAGAATTTCATCTATGATTTGTTGGCTACCGTCAATCGTCCAGAGTGGCCAGCCTCAGAATTGCTGCTCAGTCTGCTCGGCATGCTGCTGGTTAAATATGTGTCTGACAAAAGTCTGGATCAAGCGATTCGTGTCATATCACTGGACTACTTGGGCATTGTGGCGGCTCGACTGCGAAAGGACACAATTGAGTCGCGCTGCAAAATTAGCACGATGGATCAGCTAATTAAATGCATAAAACAGGAACAGGAAAAGGAGGGTGACGTTCATACGGTCAACAGTGATGTGCAGCTAGATCCCGAGGAGGAACGCGTGGAATTCTTGCAGAAGATTCTGCTGGACTTCCTTGCACTACACGCACACGAGGATAATCTTATCTGGGACTATGCACGTCACTTCTATTTGACGTTGTGGTATAGGGACATTTGGCAGAAGAAGAAGAACATCAGCGAAGGTAAAAAAGGTTATGCTTCGCGCAAAAAGAAGACACAAAAACGACGGCGGAAGTACAAGAAAAGTGATTCGGAGTCTTCCGGCTCTGAGTCGGACAATGATGATGAGAGCGGCGATGATGAAGATAAAGAAGCCAGGAACGCAGCCAGTGATCAACAATTGAATCTCGAAATATTCCAAATGCTGGAGCAGCGAAAAAAGTATTTGCTCAACAAAATTCAGCCATACTCAGGCAGTGGCGGTGGCAGTGGCAGCGGCGTCGGTGGCAACACGCAAGACATTCGCACCTACATCGACTACAGCAATGCTCAGCTCATAGCGCAATATTTGACCAGCAAACGATCATTTAACCAGAGCTTCGATCAATATCTGCAGAAGATCATTCTGGTGGTGGCGGAGACGTCAATCGCAATACGAACAAAGGCGCTCAAGTGCTTGGCGATGATTGTCGAGGTTGATCCGGACATTCTGAAGCGAAAGGACATGCGCATGAGCGTGGGCCACAAGTTTCTCGACACGTCCATATCGGTGCGTGAGGCTGCTGTCGATCTGGTTGGCAAGTACGCGTTACGCAGTAAAGACTTAATTGAACAGTATTATGAATTGCTTTCCGATCGGATCCTGGACACTGGAGTGTCAGTGAGGAAGCGTGTGATAAAAATAATGCGTGAGATTTGCATTGAGTTTCCTGATTTCTCGAAAATACCCGAAATTTGTGTCAAATTGATCCGGCGCGTTAACGACGAGGAAGGAATTCAGAAGCTGGTTACGGAAGTGTTTATGCGAATGTGGTTTACTCCCTGTGCCCAGAATGACAAGGTAAGTTACCGAACCACCTGATTGCGAATGTAAGTCACCATTATCAAGTTTAAATATTCACAGATCGCAATTAGTCGAAAGATAAACCAGATGATGGATGTGGTGTGCATGGCACACGATACAGGGACACAATGGCTTGATGGATTACTAAAAAGCGTAAATATTTTCTTAGGCACTAGGTGGATTGGAAGTTAATTTTTTTTTCTTGTAGATTTTTTCTCCCAAAGACGAAAAAGAGATCACCGCCAATCAAGCTGCTGCTAAGAAAGAGCCCCCAAAAGAGGTGGTAACGGCATGCAAGCAGATCGCCGATGGGCTCATCCACGAGATTGTTCAATTAGAGTCAACGAATCCGCAGAAATTTCTTGGCTGTATTATAACATTGCATTTGCTAGCTAAAGTCAGGCCGCAGCTGCTGATTGAGCACGCAATTAACATTGAGCCTTACCTGAATGTGACACCGAGTGCGATTAGTATGCGATCAGCAAGTTACGTGGCTGAAATCCTGGAGCAGGTAAAGCCTTTGTCACCAACCATTGTGAACGAGACTAAATTTGAATTATTTTCAGGTTGTTCCTTTGATTGATAATCCTAGCGATGGTTTTTTGGCTGACTTAGAATCCCATTTGACTGTACTGGTTGTATCGCAAACCCAGAATGTGGTCACCAGTGCGCTCTCCTGCTTAGGTGCTATAGTAAACAAAAAGACTAAAAACTACAGGCTAATTCGGCAATGTTTTTTAAAGTAATTTCCTTCTGGATTCCGGCTTACAAAGGACAATTTTTATGCGTTTTTTTGTTGTTGTCAATTACAGGTACTACAAACACGTAACGTGGGGACGGGACATGCTAACTCGCTCTCCAGACATGCCGCTGAAGCAAATTTACGTACCGCCATTCCGCCGTGGTATTTTCACAGTTGGCCTTGTATGCAGATATTTTGATTTCAAGAATCCCGAAGTAATTGGCGACGCCAGCAAGGATGATGGTCAGTTGACACACTATTTTCCACCCAACACGACGAATACTAATTAGAAAATCCCACTTTCAGATATTCTTCCGCCACAGATATGCGACGAAGTGTTTGAGCAATTGTACTTCTTCGCCACGCTCAACAGCAATGACATCAGAAAGCAGAGCCTTATTGGTTTGGGGCATTTTTGTATCAAGAACTATGACTACTTGACCAACATGAAGCTGCGGGAATTTTATTGCGCCATCCTGAACACTGACAACGCGTACAACGACATCAAAGCCATTGTTCTGCGCAATATTCTGTTGTATTTGAATGACACTGAAGGTTCAATGACAACAAGTGAAAAGGACTGGAAGAAACAGTCGCTGAAGGAGGACCTGAAAGAGATGGGCGACGTCAGCTCCGGCATGGCCAGTCGCATTATTCAATTGTATCTGAAGAATGTGCTCGCGTGTTTTGTGAACTCTGACTTTCAAGTCCGCCTCTGGGCTATGAAAGTGGTGCAGGCTGTGCTGCGACAGGGCCTGGTGCATCCAGTTCAAATTGTTCCTTATCTCATCGCACTCAGTACGGATCCTCAGCTGGAGGCGGCACACCGGGCCGATCATCATCTGTCAGAGATTGATAAACAGTATCCGGGTTTTGTGAATATGAAGGGTCAGGTCGGCATTCAGTTGTCGTACGAGTTTCAGTCGTTGCTGCAGGTGAAAGAGGCCAAGGATGTGGTGCGAGGATTCGCTGTCAAAACTGATAAGGTGCCATCAGCGCTGAATGGATTCTTGTATTCATTGCTGCGCCACAACAAACCGCAAAGGCGCTCTTTAGCCTACACCATAATCAAGCAGTTTGAGGATCAAAAGCTGACACTGCGACAAATGCTGTACGTTGCTGATAACTTGGCGTACTTTCCGTACTCAGTCCAGGATGAGCCACTCTACATCATTCATCAGATTGACTTGTTCATTTCAACGGCAGGAACAAATCTGCTAATTACATTTAAGGAGAATCTGAAGCCTATCGAACGCAATCCGGATGAACGTAAGTGTTTTGAAGATTATCATAATAAGTTTTATCAATATATGGTTGTCTTCTTCTTCACAGCACCGAATCCCCTCGATGACGACGATGATGACGAGGATAAGGATGTTATTTACAGCAGATTACCAGATGATCTTACCGAACTTCACAATTGCATTACATCAGCCCAAGGTTGTATACTTTTGCTTATGCTGAAGCAGCACCTTAAAGACTTTTACGGCATTAATGATGGGTAAGTGACCAGTTAACATTCTTATATCATCTTGGACTATAGATTAACTTGTATTTTTAAATTTTACAGGAAAATAGCTCGATATTCGCCATCGGAGGCAGCAAAGGTCTACGAAAAGGCAATGCAGCGGCGTAATATAACGGCCCCATTTAGTCCGAAAACAACTATTGAGATTATCAAGGAGGAGCACGTCCTTGGCCAAGAATTTGATGAAAAGGACAAACGTGATCTTATCGACCGATATTTAGACGTAACTTTTTTCACTTTTAAATTAAGTTTTATTTTTCCCAACAAGCAAATCCGTTTTAGTTTAAGCAGTTGATGCTGAGAATCGATAAGGAAGATGACGATTCTGGGTCAGATAGAGGCACGAAGGTTAATCCCTCTCCCAATAAATCTGGAAAAGATACATCATTCTTCAGCCCCTCAGATCCAAATCAGAGCATAACCAACAATAGTAACAGTACTATTGCATCTCCGGTGTCGTCGTCACCCAATAAGTCCAGAGTGATTTCTAACAAGGTAACGTTTCATTGCTAAGCGCCTTGTGCATGTTGAATACTGACAGTCTGACACTTTAACTCGAGCAGACGCCAGTCCCAACACCTCACAAACAAATCGCGCAAGATGGTACGCCGCGCTCGAAGACGCAGTCCCGCAAGCAGCCAACACGCGCCAAACGAAAAAAACTAAAGATTGTCTCATCGTCGGACGAAAGTGATTACAGCGAGGGCGACTACGACTGAGAAACTAGTGTAGTGGTAGTCAATAGTAGCACAATAAGAAGTTTCGTTATGAATGGGAAAGGGTGCGTACATTTAAGCTGCTTGAGATTGTCAGTTGTCAGTTGTCAGTGTCTTGTCTGGAATTAAGAATAAACTGTAAATTGTGAATTATTTAAGTTAACTAACTTGTTTGTAAGTATCAAATGAACTGGCAATTATAGATAATGAATAAAGAGGGATCAGGTCCACAAATCACGGCGTCGTGAAAGTGGTCCTTGTGGAATTTATATATATTTACTAGTTTGATATAGGAGCAAAGCGAATGCATTGAAATTGAGATGTTAGAATATATTATAAAGAAAGATGTAGATTTAGACATTCAAAAAAAATCAATTTTACGAATTATGATTAAATTTAGCTCTTCTTTGATGGTTAATGTGTGGGACTTAATTTATTTCTATACCTTTACGTCAATTCCTTTATTTTCACCGTTTTCTTAATATGTATATACATACAAATATATGTGTACAATGAACTAAGCTTTTTATTTATCCTTTAAGAAGCGATCACACAATGAAATGTGTCTACTAAACAAAATCCTTGTAATATATTTTTAAACCTAATTTTATTGCCGATAGCGGCAAATTAATATATTTTTTTATATAAATTAACAGAAATAAATAAAAAAATAATAAAAAAATTCTATTAGAAAGCGTCAAAGCAATTATTTTAAAGTCAGGACGTACGCCACAAACATAGTTGTTACATAGAAGTTTGAGGCTCCTTTAAAAAATACTGGTTTCAGACAATTTTAAGGAGCCCAAGTATAAAATTATTGTAAAATATACACAAAATATAATAGAATGTTAGCGAATATATTCTTTATTGTTTTGTAAATTGCTTAAATGTATTGTAACATACGTTATAAATTCAAAAAAGAAACTCCAAGCACACGTCAAACACATACACAAAAAAACACCCCACTCACATAACGGATATACTATCTGATTAATTGTATTTAAACTAAATAAATCAATGAATAAATAAATTCATGAAAAAAAA
>JANSTS010008055.1:0-26598 GCA_026546915.1 Sylvicola fuscatus | reverse complement strand
ATATGAATATCCTCTCAAAGACGAAATTGCAGTGCAACCTGCAAAACTTTTCTGCAAGTTGAGTTTCTGATGTTGAGTCAGGAAGATGAAAAATTCTTTATGCGAGTAGTTCTCAATAGACTTCCACTTCCTCACTGAAGAGATACACAGCAAATTCGATTATGTTTCAACGTATATAAATATAACATAATTTCATTAATGTTTTTTATTGTTTAAAAAGGGGCCGCTTCCGCTGACACATACTCGCATGCGAGAACGCGCCGTAAAACAAATGCAAAGCCCACCGACAACCAAGGGTGGGAATTTCTGCGTGTAATCAAATCAAAATGATTCCCCTTGGGTGTCATTGCTGATTTACCGTTTTGGGTGCTCGACAGATTTATTTTATTATATTCTTCCTCAATTCTTAGCTTGGTCCTTTTTTTACTGTTCTTAAATTTTACAGACTATATTCTCAACTATATATGTTTAAATGTTTTTTTTAATTAGTAGGAATTCTGCTGTCTAGCCACAGCCCACCCGTGTCGACGCCACTGGAGCCGTGTCGCGTTGCGCCGTACGTTAACATGCCGACCCTCCGCAATTCCAGTTCCGGCGGCACATCGACGACGGCCGGCCATTTCCCGCAAGCACCGCAATTCTCCGCCTTCGATCCAGCGCTTCTGAATGCGGCGCATCAGGTGCGTTTTCTCTTAAAATACATTCCTCCCATTGACTTATATTAAAAGAAAATGAAAACATTTGTAGTACGCGGCCGCCATCTCGAGTGCCAGCGTCGGCTCCGGATTGTTTGGACTGCAACAGTATCCACTGAATTTAGCTGCTTTGGCCGCCGCCCACAACAAGAACTCCAGCATCGCAGATCTCAGGCTGAAGGCGAAAAAGCACGCCGAGGCTTTGGGGCTGGCGGAAAATCCCGCGTGAACGCTAATCGCTGGCTGTTTTGGTTAGAGCCCTACACTGATTTTAATTAAAATACAATTATACCTGTATTGCTCAACTCGGAGTCCTCCTTCTCCTTTGGGGTTTTGTGGCGCGGATTTTGTGGAATATATATACGAAAATAACTATGTACTGTGATTTTATTCAAAATTAATCGTTTTTGCTTTTAAGGGAACGAATATTCTAAGATTTGTGTGTAGTTATTTGAGAAACTGCGCAAGGTTACACGCATATATTTAAGTAAATAAAATAATGATGATAAATGAGCGACTCAAGGCCTTTTTATTGATTTGTAACGCGTGTGACGTCATGGTAGGTCAAGATTGTTTGGCCGTGGGCTCAGGAGTTCCTTAGGGAATCGAGTCGAGTGCGGTATGTTCGTCTCATCAAATGAGATTAGTTAAACCGAATAAGAAAATTAAATGATGTTGCTGTCAAATAATATAAAACAATAGTTTGTCAAATTGGATGTTCAACCTGACGGACACTAATTTATTGAACTTAATGCCGCAGCAGATCAACTTCATTTCGATTATTTCACTTTCTTGGTTACATTGAAAAGGTTTCTTTTGATGATTTGTTTTGATAGGAACAAAAAGAAACTTTACTCAAGCAGAATATTTTTCGGAAACTTTATAACTTGTCTTATTCATTCTTATCATTGTAATTACAATTGAACTTTAAAGTTAAATATAAATTTTAAAAGAAAAAATAAGAAATTTCCCAGCGAGCGGGATGTCCTTCATCATTCATTCGCTGTCTTAAGATTTGAGACAAATTTTATTTAAAGAACATCATTTTCTGAAAGTGAACTTCATGTTAAGAAATTGAGGTGTAGAAACTTTTAAGAAAACTCGTTGTTCATCGAACGTGATCAGTTTTTAGAGACGGAGTACTTATTATTTTTAGATTTAAAGATTTCAGCCTTTTTAAGACACTAAATTAATATATTATAACATTTTTGATTAATTGTAGATGAAATATTGTCTAAGGAGTTGAATAAGAATAAGAATAAAACAAGATTATTGTCAATCTTCTTTTCAAAGGTGAAATGTAAATCCGTTCAACAGTTGGGAAGCATTTAAGGGCTTACTTAACCTACTCTTCACTTAGAAGTAGAACAATCCTGGAATTGCCAAACAGAATTGTTCTAAAATAAAAACCCAAGGCAGAAATCGAGATGCAAAATATATCATAAGAAAATTATTCATCCTACGTCTTCAATCTGGTCAGGTCGAAATACAAATGCAATTAATCACAAAAGTTCTTCTGGATCATGTCAATTTCTTTTTAGTTATTCTTAGCAAATCCAAAGAGATCAGCATAATTATAAAGAACAATTTAAGCTTTATTTGTGGACAAAAAGTTTTAATGTTATTCCTTATTTGAGGTTTAGTAACCCAGCGAAAAGATTCTGGTCTTATTGAGACCTACGTTAGTGAAGAAGAAATGATTATTAAAACTAACTCTTTTTTAAAATATTAAAACGAAATTTTACTGGACCATGGAAAAATGCTATTTCTTTTATTGTAAAAAAGATTATCTCCTTAAATTTTTTTTTAATAGTTGCAAAAATATTTGATTTAATTTTATAATATGTAATATAACAATATTTTTGAAGAAAATTGTCTGAAGCGCCATCTTACAAACATTTCAAATATTGCACAATTGTAATGAGATTGACAGCTGCTACCATTTTCCAGAAAAATGCCTAAAATTGATTTCAGTCCTGTCAGCTGTGGTAGCAAACGCTATAAAATGAATGTGTGACACTAGACTTATATATTTTCTAAATAGCGCGGAGACATCAAGTCAAATAAAAATATGGCGTACATCGAGCGAATTTTGTGTTGAGGAAAAGTTTTATTTTTGACGATTTAGTCATATTTATGTGTTAAAATTACAATAAATTGGTTGACGTGCAGCCGTCGAGTGAGGGCCTGGGCAGTGGAGACAATAAATGAAAATGGTGTTGCAAATCGTATGGCGCCAGACAGTAAAAATCCAACGATTGGCACAGCAGAAAAGGAAAGCGAAAAAATTTCCCGGCCCCACTCAATACTCGCTGTAATCAGTGAAGGAAAATTTGGCAACTCGCTAGCTCTCACCACCGCCTTTTATGAGTTTTGTTTTTTTTTTTTGTTTTGTTAGACTTCAGTCAACATTTGGTTTATTATACAATTGAATTTGCAATAAAGTTAAGTTGCCGCCAGCGACAATTGTCCGAATATAAGTTTTAAGTTAATCCGAATCAAACGAGTAATCCATTACGAATAAAAGTTCAGTGAAAAGGCGTCAGCAGACTTTGGGCGCTCCAGTGTGTGTGGGAAGGTGAGCGTTTTGTGTGATTCCCCCAAAATAAATGACAGTATCGGTTTGTGCTGATGGCGATTTTGTGATCTTGGGGCGCACACAGGGGGATGAATAGATCAGCAGAAAAAGTGACCCAAACGTAACGGGGAGCGGTGTAAGGAGCTTGGAGCGGACCTCAGCGCTCGACAGTGTTGGTGTGTGTGTGTGTGCGTGTGTAAGTGAAACAGAAAAGCGCGAGGGTGCCGGGAGAAAGTGGGAGAACTGCTGGAGCGCGTGTGCGTACGCCCGCTTGTGTGCGTGTGTGTAAAATTGTGTATACGTTCCCAAAGAAAATGGAAAAATAGTGGGCCAAGAAAAGTGTGGAGAAAAGGTTGCGCCTATTCTAAATTATATCTGTCAAAAAAAAAGAAGAAAAAAAAAAGGAAGCGTCTTCGCTTCGCAACACGAAAAGAGAGCAACGAGGTGGCAAAGGCTCGCAGTGATAAGAAAAAGCAAATGCAAATTTATTTTTATATTTGCTAATGGGAATCCAAAAGAAAATAACAGAAAATGTTTGATTCAAAAATTAAAAGGAGAAAAAAGAGGGTGTGAGCTTCTTGTTCTCTTTCTGATAAATATATAGCGAGAGTCGCGTTTATTTGTGTGCTTTCTTGTGCATATGTCGTCAAGTATATGAAATTTGTGAATCCAGTGGGTGGCTTGGTGATTACTGATTATTATCGGGCCGGTCGTTCAAGAACACATGCAACATTGTGTCAGATAACGAGTGGAAAAGATGAAATGCAAATACAGCTAAAGTAACTAAAGCAAGAAAAGTCACAGAAAAAAAGTCCGTTCCAGCAGAAATATTTGTTAACCTACCATCTAAGACGCCGAATGCCAATAGTTCGAACCAACCCACAGCAATTAAGTTGCATTCTTAGACCGTGACATCCCAGAATCGTCAAAACACATGTGGAGGATTCTTTTTTAATAAACCCGGAGATTAAAATTATACAATGTGGAACATGATGTGCGACGTGATGCCCACGATTTCGGAGGACAGCATCTCGCAGCGGTCCTCCCAGTTTAGTGGCGAAGATGCCAACTTCGAGCAGCTTATGGTTTCCATGCTCGATGAACGTGACAAATTGATGGACAGCCTGCGGGAGGCGCAAGAACGTCTCAGCGAGTCAGAAGGAAAACTGACAGATGCCGAGAAGGAACGTGACAGTCTGCAGCGACAAATCAACGCCAATTTACCTCAGGTAAAGTCTTCAACAAAAAAAAAATTGTAGTTCTAATTAGAATTAAGTCGCTTCCGAATTGTCTGCATATTCTGTTGATTATTCTATGGAGAACAGGGGAAAAAGGATAACATGAAGGATAAAGGATGCGCATGCGCAATTCGTCAACTCAGCAAATGTCAAATGATTCTTCGAAAATTGACAGGGTGATCCAGTCAAAGGAGCATTTGGGGTTAGATCTATAAACACAGTTTTAAGGGTCAGTGACCTTATCCTCTTTCTCAACCATATAAATCAACAAATTGACAGTTGGCACCAAATTTATGTTAAGTAAAAATATTTCTGCTAAAATGCCATTGTATGAGTATCTCCATTGGAATTTACCGCCAAGTTATTAAGCAATTTAAATGGCGAGTTCACTTATCTTATCTTTGCTTCAATGTAAAGTTATATCACTAAAAGATCTTAAAAGGTATTAGTTATTAAGGAGAGGTGGATTCCGTTTTTAGTAATTACGTCTGACGATAGGAAAAAATTGTTTTACAAAGATTTTTATTATGCCCAAAGGAAGACTTTGCATATAATTTGTAGTTTCGCTCGTCTACTTGTACTTTCATTGGGATTTATGCGCTTGTCAGCACAGGAAACATGTTGTCTGGAATTAATTAAGCCAACGCTGACTTATGTGCGCTTTTATACATATATGCATTCATTTACAATTTACATACAAATAATATGCATCCTAAGCTTCCACAACAATTCTGGTTCACATCCGCGCTAAAGATTCGAGTACTAACCCAAATGGCGAATGCGCATGTTACCAGCCCTGCTGATTCGCATTTGCCAGTTGGTATTCATCATTTGCCCAGCTATCGATTATTTTACTCTATAACTCGACAATGCAGTTCTAAAATACTTGAAAAAAATCGTATTGGTGACATTTCCATCCATTCCCGAAATCAAATGCGTCCCCCCCAACCCCCAAGAAGCCATTTAAATCCCATAATCGTGTCCCTTTTTCTTTTACAAATGCATCCAGCTGCCACACTGCAACATTTGGTCCATTAGCAACTTTTTTATTGGAAAAGTTTTTCCATGCATAAAATTATAAAACAAAAAACGAAAGAAAAATAAAACGCCCATTAGCAGGAGATCATCCGATCAAGCAGAATTGGCTTGGCGTGTGATTAATAGTTATGATAATTGTAATGTTTTTTAATTGCTTCAAGAACTTTTTTTTTCAATCATTAGAACAACACCTCCAGTCCCACTGGACTCTTCGCCCCCTTCCTCTGATCACTTTTATTTATCGATAGCGTGGGAATTCAATTGGGTCAATAGCACAAAACGTAGAATTGTAACACAATTAGGAAGTTTGCGGCACGGACGTCGCGCCGCGCCGCGCCGTGCCAGCAGCGCTCCATTCAACACGTAATCAATGAATGGAAACGATTAAGTGGACGGCCTTGTGATGTTGTGTAAGAACATTCGTCTAATTTGCGAAACAACAATTTTTGCCGTGCTCATTAAACGGTGATGGGCGTCATTCGAGTCGCGCTTTTCCACTAATGCTAATACTTATAGCTGCCAGTTGGCGCGCCGCGTTCTCCAGTCGTCGCCAGGGACGACCACGTGTTTGTCTAAGTCGCGTAATTAGCTCGCATGGAAATTATTGTCCTCACACAAACCACAACTGCTCGCATGTAAACAAGAAATCCACACCATATGGTTGTAGTGTAGCGGATTCATTCACACGAGACTGGTAGCAAGTTCCAATACTGTCGTCGACTGCTGCGGGAAAATCGCTATACTCGCCACTTATCCGTATGGAAACCAGTCGTATTTTGATTTTTAGCGATATGCTCGAAAGTGAGTCGCCGCTGCCCAACATTTACACAATTGCCGCGCGGCTGTTTGCGACGCCGCGCCACGAATGTTGTCAGGAATGTAGTTTCGTTCGTGTGTCGTCACTTATATCTTTATTGTTTTAGTCATTAGACCTACCTGATGGTTAATGGAAACTTCTGCGCGACGAATTGACGTGTCGCCGAACGCGCTCGCTGCTGGATGAACACACGCATTCAACTTTTGGCATTTCGGAAACATGTTAATATCAAAGCAAAAGCGCTTCGTTTCCGCCTCTGATCTAATGTGGTTAGTTTTTGCTGGTTGCTAATTTTTTTTTTTCGAATCACAAACTTTTCTGACATCACATAAGCGCGATTACGTTGCAATATTGGCACAAATATGCTGCGATGTCCTTAAAATAACTTACATAAATAGAAATTATAAAATACCTTTGCCCAGCAAATCTTCTCTATTCTGGCGAATCTTTGTAGAGACTTTTTGCATACATTAAATTCTTACAGGGTGACAAATAAAAATTTATGTATATTTGTCCTGAAACTGTCATCTAGCTGATTTTTTTTATGATTTTCAAATATAAAACATCTTTTGTTTATTTTATGTCCATCCTAAAAGCGTTTCTGCTACAATAGACATTGAAAAGTCTTCGCCCTGAACGGACCAGATGTTTGCTTCAAATCAGAATGCTAGAACAGCGATATCTTTGGGTGGAACGCACTCTATTTGTTTAGGCATCAAATGAATTGAGTCTATAAATAAAATTTGTAATATATGTTTGTCTGGTGGAGTTCATTGCTGAGGTATGAGCATAATAATGTTTCCTCTTTCATCGCCGCATATTCACATTTCCTCGCAGCTTCTCACCGAATCAATCTATCTTTCATGTTGCTTTCAAAGAGTTAAAGTAAACGTTAATTTTAATGATAGAATAATTTTTATTTATAGACTTCCAGGACATTAAAATTTCTAGTTTTTTTTTGCTTCAAACTTTCATTAAAGAAAGAGGTAATGAAAATAATCCTTCTTCGGTAATTTTTATTTTCATTTAGAAAGTATTAAACAAAAAAAAATATTTTTGAGAAAATATTTAATTTTTCTCATAAAAAAGTTGGTTTTGTTTTGTATTTTGCGGATTTATAATAATAATAATAAACTAAAAAAAACAAAAAAAATTCATGGGAGGTTTATCAACAAAGAGTTGGTCACAACGCCACTGCTTTTTCATCCCGGCACCGATTTTTGATGCGCAGCGCATTGCCTACTTCTCAGGCGATTTATGTTGTATTATGTATACGCACTCCCACAACAATGTCAATCAGTCGAGTTAGATCAATCGGTTGCCGGTAGGGCTCGAATTCACCTGCGAGATGTAAAAAGAATTTATCTGCCGCGAAATAACTAATTACGTGTTAAAAAAAAGCAACAACATAAATTCACATAAATTTATTCGTGTAATTGTTTAAAAACGGCGTGTTAATTAAATGTTTTATGCGCATCATTCTGTTTTTACGACCTTTTAATGGTGAAGCGTGTAAAGAGTGAACAAAATATGTTGCAGTTAAGGTCAAAGGGCCGTTTTAGTTGAGAAAATATATTGTTCGAAAATTTGCAACATGAAATCTTCAATGTCTTGTGGAAATGTGCTGCCTTCTCAGCAAGCAATGATTTCCAAAGGAAAGGTGTCTAGTCCTTTGCCGGCCAACTCTTTGCTGCTGCTGCAAAGAATCAATGACAATAATAACGCGAATACGCTTCCTAATCGTTCATCCAACGCAAAAACTGGCAATGATAACGAAACGATGTTCGCCACCTCAAATCTGTCCCGCTCCACCAAATTGCAAGACATTAAAGAAGAAGTGATCATAAATAACAACAGACAGCTAAAAAGTGTAAATGAGAGTGCAAAAGTTTTTCGGATGGCTCCAAGTCTTGCCAAACAAAATCAATTCTTCGAAACAAGCCATAATGGAAACGTCATTGATGGCAGGGCGAAAAAAGGGGCTAAAGTTACCCTCTCAGTTTCGGATGGTGTCAACCACAACAATAATGTGACCAGAGATTTGGATGCGGATACACAAAACTTTGACACTGCCAAAACAACCTGTAAACTTTCGCCTATCGAGCTTCTTTCGCCGGATGTCATGCAGGCGCTTCAGTACTTTCTGCATGATTACGGAAACGAATATATGAAACAGTTTGTACAGGTAATAAACATAAGTTAGATCCTAATCATCGTGCTGTGGCTAAATTACTTTGGGGATTTTGACAAAAACGGATTCGTAAACAATGTTTAACGGCAATATTCCCGGCCTATTCAGAAGAAGATTAATTTTGATGAACAAGCCAAGGTCAAATTCCTGTCCTACTTAATTTTTATTAGTTATTCTTATTGCCCATTCCGTTTGTCGAACGGCGTAACGAATTACCGCATCTACACGTTTATTAACGAGAGCAAATATTCTGATAAGAACGACGAGCCCCGCGACACGGCCGGATCAAGAGTGCGAGGACGGCTGAAATGAACCGTGAACGTCGTAAAACAAAATGGTCCTTTCTTGTACAAAGATTAAACGTATAAAATTTCGCCGGTTTATTTGTGAGGGCAGCGTCGACTTTAAAAGCAAGGTGAGCTGCCATGCTGCCGCACCTGGCTGCCGCGGGAAGCGGCTCAGATTAATCAGCAGTTGAGCGTTGTTTCAAATTAATCTCAATGAAGCAGGGAACTTGTGGTAATTTGTTTGTCCAATTAAGGACGGTTATTTTTTTGTGTGTGTAAAGTCCTTAATTTGTTGTTTTGGCTTTGCTATACAGCAATTAGCTACCTTTTCACATAATTATACGCGTGCGACATGCGAGCAGCGATCGTGTGTTGAGGTGAGCGGATGAAATCCGTTTTAAAATAGTGCAACGGCATCAGATGTCACAGATGGACGGTAAATCCAGAATATAGACTTGAGACTTGGGAGATGTTGTTTTTTTTTCTGCTTTGTCTTCTTCTTCTTCTTTTTATTCTTATCACGCGTGTGACCCTTTCACACAAAAAAGACACTTTAATCCTTTTTATTTGGGAAATTCAGGGCTTCGCTTCATGTGTATAACTTTTACGGCGCCCCGTGCGATTCGACATGTGTTACAGACAACTTGCACGAAACCACTCAACTCTGCCAAATAAAGCAATCCTTCCGGGAACGTGGTTCATTCATGAATGTCTAATTTTTACCGCTATCAAGTTTTGTTTGTCTACCGCACTTGATTACTTTTAATTGTTATTGTAATTCGGGTGCTTGAAGAATAAATTAAGCCTTTCCAAGCTCCACGAATGGAGCAATTATGAATCGATTCATTACCGTTAACGAGTTTTCAGCTTCACTGCAGAACTGACACGAATGCAAATTCTAAACATAACCTCAACGAATTTAACGGTAAAACCGAAGCAGTTTTTTCGGTGTTCGTTCTTTTCATAACTTTCGCTTGAATTGGTGTGATTTCAACCGAAAGGAAAAGTGAAATCAATTGGCCATAATCTCAAATGTAAAACAGGCGGCCTAATGAACTCATAATGTACGGTCATCAATTAAGATTTTTATATTTGCGTCAATTACCATCCGTCAGTCAAAACGACTGGTCGTTCACTGATTATGTGTACATAAGAAATCAGCCCAGTCGTTATGTATAGCTGAGGTATGCTTTTTTCTGTTTTCTCAGTAGCTTTTCCTTTCCACAGTGCACGACGCTTTTAATTTTCACAACTGTATATGTCTTAACTTAACACAAATGAGGTTATTCTCTGGGGTGTTTATGAATGAAGTTGCTTGTACATAAGAACACGATGCGACTTGGATGTAGAAAGCGCACGCTTCCAACTTTTCGTCGACGCATATGTACGACAGAGTTTTCTTTTTTGACGCCCTCACTACTCCCAATTATAATAAACACGCTCGCAACATCATCCATCGTATGTTACACTGTTTCGATTATGCGTTATGCTCCCGAGTCTCATGTTTCCATAACTTAGAGCGAATGTCTTTGCCCCTCACGAATCGCATATCAATCTGCGGGCAAACACTCGACTGCAGGGAACTGTGGTCGCGCTTTTAACGTAAATATAAAAGGCGAAGACACTTACCGAGGTGTGCTGCCAATGCTCTATGAATCTTGTAAGCATCCCATAGTGGTCCGGATAGAGACAACATAATGAATATGTATGTACGGACGCGTCCACGGGGGCCCACCTTGTTTTCATTCATTTATAATGCGCGAGTGATCGTCGTCGAGCTGCCCGTCGCGTTGCGTCGCGCGGCCCCCCAATCCGGTGCCGCTTCAAAAGCTTCGAGTGTTGGTCTCGAGTTATGGAGCATTCCACACGACATTCGCTGGTGTGTATATGATATTTCCTAACGGTGTAGTTCAACTATTATGTAGTCACCCGGCCGCCCGCTCGGTACTTGAAACTGATTTGTTGTCTAGTTAGTTGTTGGGTGACTATCGATGCGTGTGTCGCTCATGGAGAGCCTCTTTTCTGTGCGAAATTGTGTTCCTTGGAAAGTGCATCTTATTGGAGCATTTGTGGCAACGATCAGTGTTTAGAGTGTTCTGTTTGTGTTTGTATGTGCAACATCTGCTATTGCCATGTTAATTACAATGGTTTCATGTGACATCCAACATAGAAAGAAAAAAACATTAAAAAAAAGATTGTCATCGACATGGGTCGTTTTGGATGCGGTTGACAAAAGTGGCTTTTGTGTCATGTGAGCGATTTGATAATTCTAGAAAACCAGACGTCGACTTATTTGGACAGTCGATAAACGTCTTAAAGACCTTTCCCGCACTGGCTGTGGATAAAAAACATGTTTCATGCTCCAGCTAGCCGAGCCTAAAGTGAACAATGTTCATGTTATGAAGCTTATGACTGTAAGCTCGTGGTAATCTCATTAAATTGTGCTTTGGAAATCCATCTGGAACATTTATTTTGAGAAATAATCATCGTCTTTGCTGTAAAACTCATAACTCATTTAGTCTGTTTGTTGCCACAATTACATGTTGTAAGCGTTTCTCAACACTTTTATCTTTATCAAATTTTATTGTTACAATAAATTGTGTTGAAATTATTAGGTCGGAGCGAGAAAAGCCAAAAAAAAAGAGTTTTAATCGTGTTCATCTCATTCTTGAAGGGTTGCACTTTCTCCTTCGTTTAAAGTCAGTCAATAAGAAGTCGAGTATAAAGAGATATTCGAAAAAAAAGTGATCTGCCTTTCAATGAGTTTCAAATGGAAGCGTACGTGACACAAAAGCCGACTGAAAACCGTGTAAACACAAAGCCATCCTGCTGACAAGTGACAAGGGCCGCGATTATTTTCCAGAGAATTACTCGTGTCTTGAAATGCTGTCTTGATTACTCAACACAACGTGAAAAGAGTCTTCAGAAAGTGAACCGAAAATATTGTTCATTCAAAATGAATTTTCATCGTAAAGTGAAATTAAAAGTCTGTCATAAATGACCTATGATTTTCCAATCGAATCCCATTCATCGTTTATATGTCGTCGGAGGAGTCAGGTTCCGAGACCTGTCCCCTTCATCGCAATAACCATGCGAACGGCTTCCTTGAGGCGCTCATCTCTCTCCAAGCGACATGCAACAACACACCCACGCATCGCAATCGGCCCACCACCACCGCTGGTTCCACCTGCACTTGTTCCCTACATCGTATTCTCATTAAGGTAATAATTTCGAACATCAAGAGTCGAGTACCTTTGCATCAATAAACACACTAGTTAAGTTCAACTATTGAGCACCAAGTACTTCAAACGCAAGATGCCCACATATGGCGCGAAATATTTCCATTCTTTTGGGTTCAAAGACGCCGCACGCGATGTAGCTGTTAATGTCCGCCGTCGAACAATGTGCCATCGGACGGATATCGTTTCCAAAAATGAGCATCATCATTATGATTACATTGTCGTGGCTGATGTGGAAATATGGAGGGAAATAACTTACAAAAACTAACAAAATTCAACAGGCAGCGTCAACAATTTGCCCGAATCCACTTATCCCACTCAATGTGCTTACTCCTTGTGATCATTAATGCATTTATCACAATATATCGACTGCGTGTGTGCCTCGTGCGTTCGCGGTGCGGGCTGGATGGCCAACAAAAACAAACACGGGCATTAATTAAACGCTATCGCCATACAAGGCATGTTTTATGGAGCACATAAATAGTTAATCGTTCAATTTTAAATTATGTATTTACCCCACAATGACGGATGGTTGGCTCACTCTCAGTCTATACTTTATTTGTTCATTCATTTTTATTGCGGGAATATTGATTTCCAATCCCAAAAAAGTGATTCCTGATCAAAATGAAACCAAATTCCAAACTCCCAAACTTTTTCCCAATTGCTTATGCTATCGTATAGTTTTCCAGCCATGGGCGATGGAAACTTGACAATTTGATTGTCCGCGAAGATGAAAACAAAAGTCAAATTAAAATTCCAAAAACGTCAAAGCCGCCCACATGTAATCTCCAAAATGAAATGTCTTTTGGTCTCCAGATTTCTTTCACCAAACATTCAATTAAGATGCTTTTGGATGTGTGGTAAATACAACCGATAGAAATGTTGACGTTTTTTGTGTGCTAGCGCCATAAACTAATGTGACCTTTAAGACTCCCACATCATCTTCATGTAGATGCCAACCAGATTAAACAGCGGATAACTAAAAAATCTTTTTGGTCTTGAACACATAATTAAACTGGACGTTTGCTACCTTTAAAGGCTTTCGCTCGTTAATCCTTAGAGGTTTTCTGCAGTGCAGGCTTTTCATGACAACTGAAAAATTGTTAAATTAAATATTCAGGAGAGCTGCGTCAACCTTTATTTGGGATCCGCTGAGTCGCGCTCAACCTTTGCCGCCATAGTCAAAACAATACATAATATCCAACGCCAGGACCCTTTCGGCGGCTTACTCATTGTCTGAAAAGTCAGAACAACGCCCGCCCGAAGGACGGCACTCTTTTAGCACATCGGAAGTCCAAATAAAATGTATTGTTGTGGTGAATCGTGTACATTAGCGGATGGTTGTGATACAGCCCGGTTGACATGGTGGCGTTGTCTTGCTCACAATGGCGCGTATTTGTGGTTGTATTTACTCGCAGGGCCACAATTTCTATACCAAACAATTAAGGTCACCAGCCAGCACATTACCATCTACTATCTACTATCGATGGGTGGGCGGCTAGGGAATCTCTATAACAGTGAGCGTGTGGGCATATGCTTTTAAGACAGATCTTAGGTTTCAAGCACGCATTTAATGTCCAAAGCTCGACGTTTTAAGGATTCCATTAAAACAATATTATTTCCGAATAAGTATGTATATGGCTGATTAAATTCCGCATCCCTTTTGAGGCGCCTTTCGGTGGATATTAGCAGTTGGTATTTTTCAATTTGAGAGTGATATAGGGAAAATGTCGCCGCGCCAAATAGGTTTAACACTGCTGTCCTTTATTTACAATGCAAAAGGTTCTTCTTTTGTTATATTTTTCGGAATATAAGGACGATTTGGGCGCCTTTCTGCTGTGCGATTTGATTAAAATAAATGTATTTCTCACAATCATGTTGTCTGTACAGATAATCAGTGCAAACGTTTAGTATTCCTCAGAGTCCCACCTGTTGAACAATAAATTCTTTGTTGAATCAATATACGGCAAATCCTTTCTTTTTTTCACAAAATATTAAAAGAGTATTTTTGTTGTTGTTTTTTCAGGAGTTCTCTACACTAACAAAAGAACTGACACAGGCTCGAGAGACGCTTCTCGAACGCGACGAAGAGATCTCAGAGCTTAAAGCGGAACGTAACAATACAAGGGTAAGACAATTGTTTTCCTATTCTCGCGCGTAAGAAAAATTGAATACAATAAACTGAAATCAATTAACGCAATAAACTAATTATTTACCATTTAGCTTCTGCTAGAGCACTTAGAATGTCTTGTGTCGCGGCACGAGAGGTCACTTCGTATGACGGTTGTGAAGAGGCAGGCGGCAGCACAAAGTGGCGTCTCCAGCGAAGTGGAAGTTTTGAAAGCGTTAAAGAGCTTATTCGAGCATCACAAGGCGCTCGATGAAAAGGTGAAACGAAATTGCCCACCCTAATTTTAACAATAACAAAAATTACAAATTTATTTTTTTTTGCAACTAAAGGTGCGAGAACGTCTTCGTGTGGCGCTGGAGAAGAATACTGCACTAGAAGAGGAATTAAATGTAATCAGGGATGAGGTAAGAAAAAAAAAAATCCTAATCATGCCCAACGGAATTGGTGACCCAAAGGATCCATAAATTTGAATAGAAATTGAAGTTTTCGCAAAAATTTATGGAAAAGAAATTACTAACGGTTGATGTACGTTTAAAATAAACATTGGGTGCTCATTTATCTATCCATGGATCATAACGCTTTGAACTTGAGACAGGAACTACATATTTAATGTTTTCGTGCACGAGTTTGGCTACCGTGCAACTTCTGACGGAATAATATACGACCACTTGATGGACTCATGTAAACTCTTTCGTTCTTTGCACAGCGCGGTCTTTTGCTCTTCCTTCCCTCTGCCACGACGAGACGTATCGAGAGAAAAAATGCCGTTCCTGTGCCATATTATGGTTCTCTCCCCCACTTTAAACAACAAACTTTTCACATTTTCATCGAAAAACTCAACAATATCTAGATTTTTATTAATTCCGATCTTGATGGATTTTTTCACAGTTGCAACAATACAAGACTGGAGCAATTCAGTCTGCAGGTCAAGGAGGCGATGGTACTAAAGAAAATGGCGATGGAGATAAGGTTCGTATCGCTTATTAAGCCCCTTTTGCTCAATGACAACATTACAACAACTTTCCAAATTGTTTCCATTTCTAGGGCGGAATCCAGAATATCAACGGTGAGAACTTGGACTCAATCGACTATTCCGCTAAAACGCACGAACTTCAAACAATTATCGAAAAACAAACGGCCGAGCTATCGCAGTGGCAACGTCGTGTCTCCGACCTCAATAACAAAATCAATGAGATGGAGGACAATCTGTCCAAGGTACAAAAGGAATTCTCCAAGTCACAAGAGCAATGTTCCAAGCTGCAGCGTGATCTTCGTGAGAATGTGGCACAGAAGGAGGACCAAGAGGAGCGCATTGCGACACTCGAAAAGCGATACTTGAATGCTCAACGTGAGTCCACATCGTTGCACGATCTCAACGAGAAGCTAGAGCAAGAGTTGCGCCACAAGGAAGCACAATTGAAGGTACGCTCGTTTGTGTAGGATGTGTTTGAGCATTTTTGGTTGTTATTTGCGTTGTTGGTTTACCCTATTGCCTGAACTGTTCACACATGCAATAGCAAGCTAAAAATTCCGCCAGATATCAAAACGGTGTCATTCATCGCATATCATTCACTCATTGTTTAGCTCCATGAAGAGAAAATATCGGCGATACAGGAAAAATTGGAGCTCTCCGATCAGAAATTGGCTCAATATTCAAAACTACCAGAGATGGAGGAGCAGCTGAAAGCGCGCATGGAAGCGCTTACCCAGGTAGGAACACAGGTAGGCAGGGTCAAAAGATGTCCACGAGTATTTAATACTTATTTTATTATTACATGTAAACGTAAATATTGAACAATGGTTTTTGGATATAATTATATACATTTATTATTGGATTGTATTTGATTCGTGTTAGTTGTCCACATTTGGAATACATTTTAATAGGAACTCAGCCGGTTGGGGTTTGGGTGTTCGCGACATGATGTTGTGATTGTGGCTACAGACTGGCAGCAAATCGCACTTCAAATGAAATTGTTCTGCAGTGAGACACTCAGCCCCAACCAGAATGGGTTCCAGTGGCGCTTTGTCGTCCGATTAAAGCTGTTCACGTTTAATATGTGTTTAGTAGAGTGTTTTTTTTTAAATACAGATTAAAATATTTGTTGATTAGGTTTAGAGAATAAATGTGATGAAGCGCTTTGAATGTTGGTTTTCTAAATTTTAAGACTGTTTTAACTATACGATTTATAAATTTCTTCAAAACAACTTCTGACACTCTGTAACACAATTAAATATTTCAATTTATCTTCTTTTTTTTGAATATTATTTAGTTAACTGCACAAAATTTTTAATTTAAAATCAATGTTAAATTTTCAAACGGATTTAACATTTTTACGTTTACACTCTTTTATTTGTTGTCAAAACTCAGAATTGATGTCGAACGTCGATAACACAAGTCAAAAGTTATCACAAATTCTATAAGATACTGAAAAATCAATTCTACTTATGGTTTTTATTCACATCTTACTGACACCTGCACTACTTTAAAGATTTTGATTTACTTAAAAACGTCTTTTTCAATGAAACTGTATTATTTTAAAGAGAATTCTTCATCGGCATGTTTTGTTGTAATGTGATGTTTGTGCTACAAGTTTGTGTAGTTATTGCCTAAAGTGAAGCTCCTTGTTTACTATTATACCGTTTTTGTTGAAAATTCAGGCTCAAGAGCGGCATGGATCGGCTGAAGATAGAATTCAGCGATTGGAAACCAATCTGGACGAGAAGAATGCCGAAGTTATGCGTTTGAATCAGCGCCTCAAAATGAACGAGGAGCACAATCAGCGTCTGTCTTCCACTGTGGATAAGCTTCTATCCGAGTCCAACGATCGACTGCAAGTGCATTTGAAGGAGCGCATGCACGCGCTGGATGAGAAAAATCAGTTGACACAAGAGCTGGAGAAGACACGCAAATTAGCCGAAGAGCTGCACCAAGAGAAGGGAGAAATTATGAAAGAGCTTTCAAAGACGCGCCTGGAAATTGAGAATTTCAAGCGACAATTATTGCAACAAGTAAAGTTTTAGCATCGATGTTGTTGCGTGCATTTTTTTAAACTTCTTTGTTTTCTTTCCCAAGGAAATTGCGTTTAATATTCAACAAACCGAGGCCCTCACTAGAAGTCTGTCGCCCAGCAACGTCAACGACCCCAACAGCTTCTCACGCAGTGCGTCTCACACCAGCTTCGACACGCACTCATTGCGCCGCACCAAGCAACGCATCGAGGAGGAGCAGCAGTACGCGCGCAGCTATGCGGAGCAGGAGTGGGGCAAAATGCAGCAAGCGCACGTCCTGGCCAACGTGCAGCAGGCATTCGATGTGTCTGGTGTCAATGACGCCGATGATGCCGAGAGCATGTTCAGCACAGCTGAGATGATGTCGCCAACTGGCCACACCGACGCTCAGACACTGGCCATGATGTTGCAGGAGCAATTGGATGCCATCAACAATGAAATACGACTAATACAGGAAGAGAAACAGTCGACGGAGGCGAGGGCTGAGGAGCTGGAGTCGCGCGTCGGCAGCTTAGAGCACATGAATCTGTTGACCCGTGGACGATCACTGGAGAGACAGAGCCCACCGCTGAGCGGACGCAGCACACCAAATAGCCCGAATCGGGATTATCTTCATAAGTATCATACGGTGAGTGTCGTTAGCGTTTGCTCCTTTCTTTTGTATGATTTATGTTTGTTCAATCACATTTTACTTTTGTTTTTATTGTGGCTAAGATCTACTATCATCATTGTTTGTTTGATAACAACTATTAATGTATTTATTTCAATTAACTAATCTCATTAAATGTTTTCGTATTGATGTCGGAAGCAAATAATCTGAATTATCTCAGCTAATATGTTGAGTCAGTTAAAGGATTAATCATCATTTTTATTTTAACATAAAACAATTTAAAACACACATGACACAACACAAAGTACACACAATTCCTTCGTTTTTCGTCAATAAGAAACAATAACTCGTCGTTCCAATACAAACAGAAACACTTTTACACAAAAAAAAAACATTTTTCCGCATTTAATTGGGAGTGTTAGGGAAGCTTGTCACACCTCTGGCATATTACAAAACTAAAAAAGATTTAAAATCTAAGAATTACGTGATTGATGAACGTATTGCCACAAATCCGTATTGCAGGCGCCTGCCTCAATGTCCCCAGCACATCTGCATCAGTATGCCGCTTCTCTAAGTCCCGGCCAGCTATCCGAATCACTTCCTTCTAGTCAGGTGATTTCTTATAAACAAACAACAACGACCGATATCTATAACTAATTACTGGACCAGCAAACCACCCCCAAGCGATTTTCAAGCATAATTTTTTGTTACTCCCAAAGCTTCTTTCGTTTTTTATTTGGACTGGTTTTCTTTACTGAACCATTTAAAACTTTTCTGTTTTGACACAATTTTGTTGAAAGTATAGTCTACACCTCAACAAGACAATTAAACAACGGTGGAGGCCAATTTTTCAATAAAATTTTGTATGTTTGTGTGAAAACTGTTATGTGTGTTTTGTTATACGTTTTTATTACTACCCTCCTGCGTGGGAATCATTTTAAACGTTTCAATGTACTAAGATTGCCAATAAATACAAGAAAATGAATCTCAAACTCAATTGATATATAAGAAAATGCAATTTAGAGAAGAAAGTTTGAACTTACTTTAAACAATTTTGTCTTAATATTTAATAATGTTGATTGAAGTCAGAAATGTCTTATGCTGACTTATAAAATAAGTTATAGAGCAATGTTACCCTTAGGGAGTTTTGACAATTCCTTACAATTTCTACGACTTATTTATAGTTGTCGTGTGTAACTTCGGGCACGTTTACAGCCAAAAGCCATAGAGTAATAATTTAATTATAAAGAAAATGTGATTAAAGCGAAGAAAATGATTCAATTTCTTAAAGATGCCATATTTCCAATTGGACAAAACATTTTGGATGACGCTTTTTTTTTTTTACTGAAATCTGCTTCTTTATTTCTTTTGCACCAGTTTTGTTTTGTTGTTTCATGTTCCTCCGCTTCTATCCACTTACTTACAATGATCATAATGCATTTGCGACTTTTTGTCCTGAACTAATCACGCGTTTGTATAATCTCTGAACAAATTTTTTGTGTGGTCTCAGCTTAATTTGCCAGCACTGTCGGCGGAAGTTTCACGCGACGAGTTGCACAACATGTCGATGGGAGATTCGAGTTCTGGTGGCGCTGCGTCGCCACTGACGGCCAGGTCGCTGCGATTGGAGCGCGTCGCTCAAGCGCTGGCCCACAGTCAGGAGGAGTTAAGGCGGTAAGTGTTTTTGTTTTGTTTGTCACCAATTAAATTGTTAGTTTAAGGTTGAAAACTGTAAGATTCGCATCAATGATTAATTGATTATAACCTAAAACAACAACTTAAATAAATTTTTCTTCTGGATTCTACCACTCAAAATTAATAATTTAAATGAATGGATGATTGGATTTATGTGAATGGATTTCACAGACGCTCAATGGGACTGCCGCCTAATCAATCCGGACAAATAAATCTAAGGTTAACATTTAACAAAAACATTTCACTCAATCGCACACATTCAATATGTACCAACTCGTGTAACTGTGCCGCATTGCATGTTTCTGTAGAACAAACGATTCTTTTGAAGTTTAACGCAGCATTTCTTTTTCAATAACTTTGGTTTTTGAAAGTTTACCTATGAATGATGCAATTTCAAAAGAATTTACCTAAAAACTGCTTTAATTGTTTGACCAATAAAATATCAATCAAAGAATATGATTGGTTTGCTTTCAGCTCTATTTGGAAAAATTGTTGGATCGGTCTGTCCTTAGGTTTGCTAGAGCACGAACTACTTTTTCTTATTATGTTGAAGATGTCATTTAAAGACTAAGACTTCAAGTTTGAGACAGTTTGCGCGGTTCGATTTTATTTTTTAATAATCGATTTTAAAATTTAATCAAAAACGTATTATTATCTGTTTCGTGATTTTCTTAAAAGATAAAATTAGCTTTATGTGAAGTTTCGTGGTTTTTGTGAATCAGGTGAAGAAGAATGATTAGAAAATTTGGTTGATATTAGCAAAATAAAAGTCTTAGATCACCGGTTTATCGATTCAAAAGGAAGTAAAAAAAATAAATATTGTAGAACAAAGATGAAGATAGATAAAAAAGATAGTAGCGAGATGAATACAACTTTAGCTGCCAAATATAGCAAGAATCTTTCAATTTCTCACCACATAAATCTTAAAAAATGCTTTGATGTCGTGTGTAAATGTGTATTGCTTTTGCATTCCACTGAATTTAACTAATACTCATGAAAAAATGTTTTAACTTTATAATAACCAGAGTTGGAGCATCAAACTTTGGACCATCTCCACTCAGCTCACGACATGGTAGCCAAGAATCACTGCGACACTTATCCTCGGTCGGTTCCATGAGCATGCTGCAAACACCCACGTCGACGAGTCGCGAAGCCATGGCCGCCGCACAAAAGAAGAAGGGCTTGAAATCCAGCTTGGGGCGATTCTTCAGTAAAAAGGAGAAGGTGAAAGGTGTAAAGGACGCCATGCCGGACGGCTCAACTAGTATGATGTCGATGAGCGGCCTGTCCGTCGCCATGAGCGACATCGACTCCAATTACGACGCCATGAGTATATCCGGCGGCAAAATATCCAGCACAAAGTCCGTGGACTACGGCCGACAGAAAAAGAAGGAGCATGACTATCGACATGATCTGCTAGGTGAGGCGATGAAAGCCGGAACACCGTTTGCCCTGTGGAATGGGCCGACAATTGTCGCCTGGCTGGAGCTGTGGGTGGGAATGCCCGCCTGGTATGTGGCGGCGTGTCGCGCCAACGTAAAGTCTGGCGCGATTATGAGCGCGCTCAGTGACACCGAAATTCAGCGCGAGATCGGCATTAGTAATCCATTGCATAGGCTTAAGTTGCGATTGGCCATTCAGGAGATGGTGTCGCTGACTTCTCCATCAGCGCCACAAACTACACGCACAACACTTGCCTTTGGTACGTCGTTTTTCCGAAGCTTCTGTTTTCTTCAATTAACTCTTTGCCATCGATTGTTTTGCAGGTGACATGAACCACGAGTGGATCGGCAACTATTGGTTACCAAGTTTAGGACTGCCACAATACCGTACTACATTTATGGAGTGTCTGGTGGATGCACGCATGTTGGATCACCTGAATAAAAAAGACTTGCGCGGCCAACTGAAGATGGTCGACGGTTTCCATAGAACTAGTCTGCAATACGGCATTTTGTGTTTAAAGCGCTTAAATTACGATCGGACGGCACTGGAGGAGAGGCGAAAAGGTTGTGAAAATCAAATGAGCGACGTCATTGTTTGGAGCAATGACAGAATCATTCGATGGGTATCCAGTATTGGACTTAAGGTACTTTTAGCACCATAGATAATGATGGAACATTTGATTTAACTTGTTGCTTTGCAGGAGTACGGCAATCATTTACTGGAGTCTGGCGTCCACGGGGCTCTCATTGCATTGGACGAGAGCTTCAGCGCCACCGACATGGCACTTGCACTTCAAATCCCAACCCACAATACACAAGTAAGTTTGTTAGTCTCAAAATATCAATTCAATTGTTTATGGTTGGTTGTTTGTTTTGTCTATTCTTCAGGCACGACAAACTTTAGAGATGGAATTTAATAGCCTCCTGCAGATGGCTACCGACAGACGACCCGAGAACGAGCAGCTCAACAAATCCTGATCAAACGCCAGCCTCAGTTCACTGAGCGACGAATAATAATCAACTGCAAACCACTAACATTTATGTATGTACATTAAATTATAACTAATTATACTAGCAATTTTTCCCGTGCTTTAAGAAACTAAAAATTTAATTTTCCTCGTGTTCTCAAGTATTGTAAGCAAAAATGGAAATGCAAAAGTATTTCGTATTATTTTTGTCCTGTTTTTTTTTTCTCGTTTTTTTTTTTTTTTTTTTGAATGTACCTATTTAAGTAAGGAAAATTTGTAATTAATTAAATTAATTATGAAATGATTATATAGTAATGAAGAATTTACAATGTAAGATCAAAGTAAGTCGTCAACAATATCAAAGATCACTTTTACTTGTTTTAAACATAGAAACTAACATAATTTAATTGCATTAGATTGGAATTAGCGGCTAGGCATTAATTGGGCATGGGGGAGAGATACAAAAACAAATAGCAAATTTATGAAAGCCAAAACATAAACTAATTTGTATTAAATTACATTTATTTGCACTATACAAGAGCCTTTTATCTAGTTGTTGATTAAATTTACAAATTTACATAAGAAAAGCGCAGATTTGTGCTGCTATTTCTGTGCTAAATTGCAAACGCGGGTCCGCTGCCAAGCAAGGACTAATCTATTCGTGGTACTATTTACAAGCATACACACACACACACACACACACAGGCACACCGAGGACGCCACCAGGCGGCGATTTTCGTGTGCACCTTTCTTTGCCTTTTATAAAAATGTCTTCCGAGGAGTATATTTGATAAAAGTGGCAGCTCAAATTTTTTTTTCGTAATTATTCATTAATCAGTATATATTGTATAATAATTAAACACTGTTTCCAAAGATTTAAGAGAACATGAACGTATAAACAGTAAAACAGAATAAACGAGCATAACTTGGCGTAGCAGTTAAGAGTGTCTAGATGGAATTGCTTGGCAGCAGCACCGAATTTATCTACACTGCCAGTTTTGTGGCTGATTTTTTTACGCGAATCTGAATTTGGCATGGTGGGACGCGGATCTGCTATTGAATGATTCGCTTCCTTGAATGGTTCCGACCAATATGAAATAAAGTATGGCAATCACTTCCAAATGTGATCAATATATTTAGTCTTTATATAAAGAGAAACAAAGCTCTGAGCTTCAATCATGCCAAAAATATGTGAAATGTAGAAAAACCTACAAAAACTATTTATATTTAATGAAAAGTCTCCAGCCAGTTTTCCATTCAAATAGCAGCGCAAATTTGCAGCAAGACCCGGTGGTACCTTTACTAATTTTAAAGGTGCACAAATTATTATTTGTTGTTGTGTTTTACTACATTTATTTCATATTATATTATAGTCAGTTAACTATTTAAACAATATTTGTTTTATTTTGTTTAATTTAATGAATTGAATCCAACAAACTTTTGTAAATAGGTAAATATTCTTAAATAAATTATAATAATGTTAAAACAAAGAAGAAAAGAAAGAAAAAACAACCAACCAACCAACCAACCAACAAATCTAATCTACAATATAGGAAACGTTGTATAGTGAAGTGGTTTGATGACATGACCTTCCTAAAAGCAAACAATAAATATTATGTAAATTAAAGGAGCAATCATAAGCTAAAATCCATACAAAATATTTATAAATTAAATTATAACAAAAAGCTTTACAAATTTTCAATAAAAAAAAAACAACAAACATAAATTGTTTCTTGGTTTACTAAACAGTAATTATTGATTCAGTATTAATTATTATTGATGATAATTAAACAACGACGATCAATGTAGTATTCTGTAAGATAAAACTTTTCATTTATTTGTTTACCGGTTTAATATCAATTTTGTGTCAAAATTTCTGTTCCATTATATATCTAGACCTTTCACAACATTCCCTAAAATGTTCTTTTTATTTTTTACTTTTTTTCTAAATTTATAAAATTACAATAATTACTGTAAAGTAAAGAAACTTCGCAATAATAATCAAACTGCAGCTGTTGGTTGTCGATTCTTATGACTTCCATTGAATGCAATCAAACGCGCTGAACTTAACTAAAAGAAAATTGTTATTTAATTTACCACAAATTCCACAACAAGTAAAACTGTAAATAAATGCAACGTGTGAACGACTTAAAAAAGAAACACATAAAAATACATATAACAATAAAAAAAAGTGGCGTCATTTTTTGTTTAAAACTTTTCATTTTTTTTCGTTTAAGCCGCTGTTGGAAAAAGGATGTTTTTGTGATTTTCACAGGGTGTTCTCATGATAACTGAAATTATAATCCATCGCAAATATTTTTTTTTTTTTTCTAAAAACTGGACAAAAGAAATTAACTCGTATAAAAATAAAGTTTTCTACTTCAAACCTATCGCATAAGGACGTATTTATTGAAAGTAAATTTGTGTACACCAAAAGAGCAAAATAGTAAACAGAAAATATATAAGAAAATACCAAGCATAAAACGTACTCGTATATAGCTAAATTTATATTAAAGTGAAATCATACAATTTGCAATTGTAATTTTTATAATAATTATATATTCAAATCGGGTGTGGCTCTCGCTCAAACAATTTTGTGCAATGGACGAAATGAGTTAATCAAATAAGATCCTAGAATTGTTTTTATTTTCATATACAAGCAAAAGGAACAACCGTTAATTAGTTAAGATTAACAGATCGTCACGAAGTATTAAGAAACAGACCGTAACTGAATTGATTTTCTCGCATTAACTAATAACTCCTTAGATTGTAGTCTATTGTGTACATGCAAAACTAAAGATGATAATAATATGTTGACTTAATCAATCAAACAAACATTACACGACTGTACTTGTATAAGTTAGAATAAACAAATATTTCTTAAAAATATAATACGAAGACTGGAACCAAAACAAAACCATTAAACTGGGAGGGAGGGGGATGAGGCATGATAAGGTTTGTAAGATAAATTATGGAGCGAGTTCTTAAAATTGGCGATCAAAATGGACACGGAATGGACGTTCAAGTACAACGGTTATTATTTGCTACATTTATAAGATATCAAAATAACGTTAAACATAATACATCATCAGCAGACTTTCTTAAAGTGTTCATTTATGCTAAGCTATTAACTCATTTCGTTCATAAAACTTCTGTAACAATACAAATTAACATATTCTGTTGGTAAAACGCGGCTTCTAGCACGATATTAATTGAATTTTAAGCTTTTTGTTTATTGAGTTACCAATTTTCTTCTCCGATTTATAAGATTTCTTGACTTTTTGTCTATATTGACAAATGGTTTGAATGTTGGGAGCTTAGTGTTACCGTCGATCCACATCGATGCGTCGCGACGCGATGCAGCAACTTTTGCTAGGTGCGACGCATTGATGTGTTTTGATGGTCAATTGCATTTTTATTTTATTTTTTGTTTAAACATTTGCGCGGTCCCTAGTCAAATGCGTTATCTAGTCAAATGTTAAAATAAAAATTATGTATGTAAATTTATATAAAAAAAAAAACAAAAAAATTACAAGAAAATATCTAACGCTTTGACTTTGCATAGCATAACTTTTTTTGTTTGTGTAGAACAAAGAAGATTTCTATGCTGAATTTGAAAATAAAAGTCATTCAAAATATCATTCACTATCATCATCATATTGATCATATCGTTAAATATATTTAATCAGAATAAAACAAACAAACAAACAAACAAATATAGGAATGAGCGCTTAAAAGTTTTGTAATTGCCATTCAAATGATGTAAATAAATAATAAATTAATTATATATATACATACATATATATTAAAGGAAATTGTCAAAAAGAAATAGAATTATTATGAAAATAACCGTTTTTTTAATTTTCATCATCGCAACATACATAAATCATAATTGCTTGACAGCAGGTGTCTGGTTAATATTCACAAGGCATTACTAATTGATCTGGGAATTTGGAAATTGTTATTAATGTTCTCTGACTACTAATTGCTAATTTCTTTGTGCAGATGGAACGTAAGTAATCGTCAGTCAATTTTTAAAAAAATGTCATTTTTTTTGTATTCCAAGGTCACTTTTATTTATTTTCTCAAAACAGATTCCACATTTTTTTACATATCATTTTTGAGTCTCTCTTTTAGGATCAAAACAACTATTTTGTTTTAAGTTGAAAATCCAAATATCTTGAAAACTGAGGTTTAATGTTTTGGCAACATTTTTTACAATTGTAATTGGTAGTAATTGAAAATTCTTTATACTTTAAGGTCATTAATGATTTTGCTGAATATTTCAATGTCAAAACGATTTTTTTTGTCGAATATTTATACGGTAGATTTATGTTGGCGAATAAACTTTATAATTTAGGAATTCGTAATTTTTTTGTACATTTTCATCAATATTTCACCAGCGATTTCAGCATTTTTAAGCTTTCACCAAATATTAACTACACTGTATATAGTTGATAATATATATTTCTTAACGAAAAAAAAAATCCGCTATTTATGACGTCATTGCCATCATATATGGAATATATATAGATACGGCAA
Source organism: Sylvicola fuscatus (assembly GCA_026546915.1). Lineage (NCBI taxonomy): Eukaryota > Metazoa > Arthropoda > Insecta > Diptera > Anisopodidae > Sylvicola > Sylvicola fuscatus. The sequence continues at coordinate 118 of JANSTS010008055.1, read as the reverse complement.
AATTTGTGTGTATACAAGTTTTTCGTATAGTGCGTCTTAAAAACATAATTTTAATTTAATTCTCGAATTTACTCCATTAAAAACAGAAACAACGTGTCGCACAAATGGCCGATGTTTT
>JANSTS010008054.1:0-122626 GCA_026546915.1 Sylvicola fuscatus | reverse complement strand
TGCATCTAAATGCACTTTATATCGAAAACAATCAAAACTGCATCAAAAAAGCGCATCCAAAAATTTCATAATTTTTTTTTGAAAATTTAGCAAGAGGTACATCAGTTATGAACTTTATTTTGAAAACAATCAAAACTGCATAAAAAGGCGAGCCTAAAATTTTCATAAATTTTCTGAAAAATACACTTTGTATCATATTACTTCCACTTGTCTGCAGTGACGGAAAATGTTGCAACAATTCAAATTACAACCAAACAAATTGTCTTACATATGGAATTGATTTATGATTGTTGTACGCATAATTTGGCCAAATGAAATAATTAGTCTATCGAGTATTTTACACGAATCCGAGTCCCGCTTACAACCACCCAGCCCCAACCCATGATCCACGCGTTTATTAATGCTAACGCCACATATAGACACATACGCGTATATGGATTGGCAGTAGATAAAAGGGCAGAAAATTGAAATACAAACCCTCGTTTGCGGGATTAATGAATGCAATGTAATGCGTACCCCACCCACTCTGCCAGTTACTCATTTACAACCCTGCACCGCACAAATCTCCTACCACCCATCCCGACAGAGGCTTATTTGCTTAGAGGAGCGTACAGACTGAACACATATCTAAATAGGGACTATTCGTGTAATAATTAACGGTGAATGATGCTGAATACATATTCGCCAGATTTGATACAAGGATCAGTGGGGAGGTATGAGGCGTTGATGAATTACCAAAAGTTTGCAGCACATGTGATTGATATAAGTGCGAGGTCTGATTGTTTTTGTGTCAAGGTTATCGATATTCGCTCAAGATAGTCTCATTAAAAAGTCCTCCCTTTATTCCTCCTCCCTTGACAGAAAACCTACCCGTTTACCTTATCACCCCCATATCAATTAAGATCTGGTCTAAATTGTGTTCCTCCTCGTTGATTCACGTCCATTTACAAAATTGCTTTTGAATTTATTTATGACACGCTTGTTGCTTTCTCTAAATATTTATTAATAACGTGACTCTTTCTGTTTTATTACTTGTTCATTTCTTCTTTTATCTAGTTTTTATCTCACGCACTTTCTATTAAGACAAATTAGGAGCGCCTCGACGCAAAGCTTTGACTATTTAACGACATATTCCAGTGCACCAGCATTAGCCAGTAAGACGCGGGTTGGTTGGAACGCGTGTCGGCTCCCTATGCCCATCAGCGGCTGCACTATTTATAAATAATTGTTGACGTTATCTAGGCGGCAATTACGACAATAACAAAGGCCCCAGTTTAGAGGTTTCTGTTCAGCTTGATTGTAGATCCAGGCGGCCCGAATCGGCTCATGCCAATGTTGACTATTTATGTTATGACTATTAAGTTGTTTAATATAGGATTTGATGAAATGTGGCAAAAGTTGTTTTCCTTTGTTTCTACTAAAGGTATGGGTTAGACTTTATTATGAGATTTTCTTAATTAATTTAAGATACTTGTGAACAAACTAATTTTTTACTAAAAAATATCAAACGGATAAGAAACAACCAAAAACAGTGATTTCGACAAAACTGCCTTAATTTCCGAAGGAAATTCTTGAGTTGTCACTTCGCTCTGCAACTATATCACCCAAGACGTTGTGTTTGTACCGAAGAAGACAATTAACAAATGATCTGCTTTTGAAGACAGTAACCAGATAAACAGACCGTTTCTTTCTTTTTATGTAAAACAAATCTCATCGACGACAAAATAAATAAAAAACATCTCGACGCAGCCAGTGAAAATAGAGCGCGAATTAAATTGAAGTGACATGACGGCGCGGTGCGACGCGACGCGGCTTGGCATCCCTAAATTTAGAAAATTGTTCGCGTGATTTAAGACCGACCATCTATTGATTTATATTTTGTATTCACATTGGACATCGATTGGAATTCGCTGAAACGACATTTGTACGCGATGCAGCGCCGAACGGCATAGCATCTTGCTTTTGTTGTTTGGCGTATTTCTTTTATTTTTATAAAAAGATCAGCAGCCGTTTAGTCGGCGCTATGGCCACGAAGAAAACGTTGTGAGAAAATACGCGTGCGACTCACACAGAAGCCGGCTCGCCACTGTACAGCTCGACAGGGTGATTCATTAGCTGGCTCACGCGAAATTCATCTACTTCAGAGTCAACATCATGTTGGACCGTTTGAAGTGTCATTCAAAGATACATATGTCTGGCATTTTACGCGTTTAATCTCTTCGCTGTTTAAGTGGCGCGATATGTACGTGTTTGTTTTGTGATGCTTCGATATTCAATGTCTTTAAATGCTCCGCATTGTTTTAATAGTCAGATGAATTTGAAGCCACCCCTGAGGAGTTACCTATGGTCACAGTCAGAAAGAAAACAATTTGAAAATGCACACATTCTTAGATCTTAGATCAGATATTAATTACACTATTTAGGGATGTTTAAAAGCCATTAATAAATCAAATTGTTTTTATGTCGATTGAAATGAATCCATCGCACTTCTTCGAATAAACTGATGCCTATCAGCAGTTTTGAAGTCTTCTAGACTTGGGTATTGTGTTATGACGCTGCAGATTTGATGACTGACTGCCTTATGTTGAATATAATGTAATGATCGATGGACATTGATTTCACACGAGTAATCTTTAAACAATCAAAATATTAGGTATCTTGTATGTTCTAGATTATCGATTTAAAGTAACAGTAAGTTATGGATAGCTTTATAATAAAGATTGTTTGAGTGCAGATCTTCGGTTTCAATCAACGTTTTTGTGTAAATCGTATAGCCGCATGAATGTTGGATCATGTTCAACATTACAGTTATTAAGATTCGTTAGGATAATATTTCCTTATACCAGTGAATTATGCGGGTAACTGTTTCGAATTCTTTGGGTAATAGCCCTTTTTCGTTTAAGTTTTATTACCAACATTTTTTACACATTGACGAATATTTCAACGTTTTACCTTCATTTAAAGATTTTATTCTTTAAAATTATTAATATTCTTCTAAAATTTTGTAAAGCATTTGATTCACTTAAATTACTCGAATTAAATAATTTCTTCAAATTGATTTACAGATTTTTCTGAACTTTGTAGACTATGAAAATATATTAATTGTGAGATCATTTGAACATTTTTCTCAATTTCAAGAAGAAAATTCCACTTTGAAGTGAACGAAACTGAAGTGAGTACCGCCGCGATTTATGGCTGGAGTGTTGAAGCTGGGAATTTAGTTTGAAGTTGAAACTGTTGGAATGCAATACATCTGTTCTTAAACATCAGATGCGATAACAGTTCCGAGTTCCGACTGTTCAATGTTCATCCTCCTCTTCGGTCGATATGAACTATTTTAAAAACTTCAATGGAAATTGTTCCCCAATCAGTTCAGCAAACGTTAGAATCGTATGCAAAAATCAAATTGTGCAAGAAAAGACGACAATGAGCTGATGATTCTTTAAGATGCAGGCACGAGAGAAATATGAGAGGAGAGTACTACCATATATTCAAGACATCAACTCACTCACTTTAAATTTTAGTTAAGAATCTATTGCTGGCAGGTGTACATATGTTATGTACATTAAATTGAATGTAAAGTCTACACTGGTATCACTCCTCGGTCCTTCATCAGTTTATGTTCACTTAACCACTCAACACGCGTATGCCCAATCCATATTTGACTCACACACAAACACACCAACTCCATTCGTTTAAGATAATGGGTTATGACATTCCTTTACCCTCTTCATCCCAGCCAAGTATAATTGTTTACTTATACATTATTTTTCGTCGTCAATTTGGTAAAAGTTCTCAATCACTTTGTTGCTCCTCGCTCGCCTCCTCACCGACATTTTCCTTACAAATAATAAAACATTTGTCTTGTCAATTATTAACGGCCGCTGTCATCAAGCCCGCGCGATTTTATCATATTCTAATAGTTTTTTTTTTCTTCGGTTTGGCATTTAACTCTAAGACAGAAGATCTTACCTCGTTCGTCATTATTAGAAGGATAGATGTATGTTAACTATTTGAGAAAACATGTATAAGAACAATAAGCAAACAAGATAGATAACTAGTTTGTCAATATGGGCATTAAAGGATGAGACAAAAGTGAAATTTGTCATGTTGGCATTAAGTTATTATGCGATTCGTTGAGCGCTGGGGCGACTTGTTAGTTGTTGATATATCTGTGGGTAATGGGTGCCAGCCTCAAGCGTCTCAAGAGACAATGGAATCGCTTGTGAATGGCTTGTGTGAGCCGTTCAAGATGTACAAAATAACATACGCGCTTCATGTGCTCTTATGACGGCGCCTATTTGTTTTGATGTTGACTGACTTAATGTGTGATGTCTAAATTATGTTGGCGTGATGTGTGCCGCGCTATGCTGTAAATTGAATTCATGAATGTGTGCATATGGATAATTAACTGAACGGGGAATTGTCTACATTCTACGCCATGTGAAATGTATTAACTATAGTGTCTTCTGGGCAATTAACGCCTTCTCGTTTTGCTGTTTTCACACTGAATTCATGCTAATTCGGTAAAGGGTAAGTCATGAATTTGCTCGTGAAAATCTTAAAGTCAATTTTGAATACACAATTCATAGGGAAATTATCTTGTTCGTCTTTTATGAGTTTCTGGTCGCCCTTATGTCGTTTTAATTTTTGTTGCGATCTACGCTAGAAACCGCCCCTGAAATGAGTTTTCAATTAACGACTGCTTATGTTTGCTTTATCCCATTATTTATAAGAAAAAAAAAAAACAGAAGTAGAAAGTTTTATCAACCGACGCGTCGGATAGCCAAAGCCATTATGTTGCGGTTTCACTTAGCGTCGCAACATCTTAAAATGAAATGCACCAAAATTTATGCGAACATCCCAAACAAAGTCAGGCGCTTGATAATGGATTATTAATAAATAATTAGCATTTTTTAATCTCAAGTTTGCATAGAGCCACAGCGCCGAATATTAGGGGTGGCGCGTTTTGTTTTGAAGCGGAGCATAATTGAAAAACAAAAACAGTGAACACACAAGATATCCAAAGTCATCATGCTAAATAAGCGACAGAAAAGGCGACAAAAAAGTTTGCAACCGAAAAATTGATACAGGCTAGGGAATACTGCCCTATTCTTTTTTCTAAGACTTTTTACTTTTAAGTTATAATCCTTTAAAATAATTGTTAAATGATCAAGTAGTCTACAAATATGAAGATTAATTTAAAGTACAAACCATCTTAAAGTAATGGTACTAAATTTTGTGACAAAGGGGTCTCAAGATTTTGTACCATTCTGATACTCATAATTTAAAAAAAAAAGTCCTCAATGTAAGAAAACAAAATCAAAAACAATTTATGAGAAAAAAATATTCATTAACTTGCAAGAAATAAAGTGAGCAAGCAAGCATAGAATGAAATGGAAATAGATAATTTTAGTCAAACATTGGTGGCTGATTGTCGTTGTCGTTATCGTGGTGTGGGAGCGGGGGTGGATATAAAATTTGTAAACTCAGTCGTATATCTTTGGTGGCAAAGAAAAAAAACAACAAAAATCAACGGTTCAGTGTGCATCCACCCGCAGCTATGGCGGACTCGGTGGTGCCCAAGTTACGGCCCTGTTGTGTCGTCGCCGAGCCAGCCAGGACGCATCATCTGCAGATATGATTTACACGCTTGTTACAGAGGATGAACGGCAAAAAAGTACAGCAAAGAATAGCTGCGGTATTTTCGATACAATAGCAAGGAGTGGAAAGGACGCAGCAAAGAAATTGTCCGTGTAGTCGTAATAAAGAAAGAAGATTAGCTGAAGAATTAAACACATATCCATTACTGGTAGGGATAGAATTTATGGTCGTGTGGTACATTGTATTTCTCTTTTGGGCATTCAGGAGACGCTGAACAAAGGCGGTTGATAGTGTGGTGAAGGTGGTGAAGCGAAGCAGCACAAAGAAGATCCAGTCGGAACTCCATTGAGATGAGATGAATTGAGCGTTCGACCATTTGATAAGCCTATAGAAAAGCATATCTTCCATATATTTCCTCCATTTGTTTTGCTTATAATTGAGATTACTTATACCGAGATTATTGTTGGTAGTTTTGTCTTCAATTTTGTAGAGCGCATTATTTATAAAGAATTCGACATTTGGTTCGTCTTATATACTTGAACCACCTGTCAATCATTCAATCACGCAATTTCGTGAGACACAAATGTACTGGACGCGTTTACCCTTATTGATTTCCGGAGTCCGTTTGGTTCGTCGTAGTATTCTGGAAGGGGGAATTTGTGGTAAATCACAGAGGTTCTGATTTCGTGAAACATAAACTTGGTTGAGGGGTGGCAAAGTCAAAAGGGTAGCTGCGTTTCGGCTGTCTGGTGTGTGGGAATTTTACCACTCACCTGTGTATACTTCGGTTAATTGTATCACTTGCTCGCCGAAGCGGATTTCCGCTGATGTTCATTATATGTTGGCAGTACTTTGAACTCTGCTTAGTTTATTGGATATGGTGGCACGCAATCCATTTGACGAGTCACGTAAATGCTGTAAGTTTGCGATGTTTGTACATTGTATTGTTATGCTAAACATGTGAGGCGATTGTAACAGTAGTTTTTCCAAATAGGGGTTGAATCGTACAGGTAATTGCAGTTAAATCAAATGAGAAATAATAATTATTACTTTGTGTGGGAACTAACCCAGTGAAGTTGTGATCAATTTTTTTGTATACTAAATGAACACAAACGTCTCTGAGATTTAATAAATTTACAAAAATAAGGAAACACATCAATTTCCTAAATAGATGACGTGATTATGATCTGATTGACGGAAAACCTTGTGCAAGTGTTCGTCCTTGTACCTCAAATCTATATCATCCAACGACCACATTGGCGGTTGTTTTGTTTAGTTATTAATTTATTACCAGCCAAAGTTAATGGGAAATTATGTGAAATAAGAAAATGTAAAAATTTGCATATTTATTAATCGCGAAGCGCTGAGATCCTGCGATATCAGCAAGAAGGCGAGCACGCTCATGCGGATACAGCTGCATAGAAAGGACGCGTGTCAAGACATTACGGCTATATATATTCCATCTCGCAGTCTATGTAACGTAACGGTTTCTTAGCGCATAAAAGCTGTATGAGTTGAACGAAGCTTTCCGTAACTGCTACCTCGTGATAAAGTATTTAAGGTTACTTAAAGAAAGTCTTATTTATTAAATTGTATTTCAATGAGGCGACGACGCGGAGCAGAAACAATCGTACCACTCCCTCCGCCGAAGGTACGCTTTACTTTAACGTGGAAATGATTCATTGCAGTAATTGAAGGCGAAAGACAACGTGGAAGCGACAAAATGCAGGAAATTATTATGCTAATTGAATTCAAGAAGTGAGAAAGTAAGTCAACATTTTGTTGATTTATTCTCGTTCTAAATGTCGCCAGAATTTCCTTTATATCTGTATACGTCTTTCTTGTGCATGAGAAATTCTGTCGGACCTTTACTTATCTGTCGCAGGAACGGGAACAAATGGAGTGATTGCACCAACTAAAAGATACTCGTGTCCCACCTTCTGGGTATGTTTCGTATAGCTTAATAGAGCCTGGCCAGCACCGCAGACTCTTCAAATGTAAGTGGAGAGCATTTGGCTGAATATATGAAAATAAATTAACGGGGATTGCATAGGGAGTGACGTATGACAATCTGGTGTGTTTTGTATTTACATAACACCAAAGTTTAAGACTGATTGAGAAAGATATCAAGCACATTTTGTAGAAATCTAACTTTTCAGTCAAATGTTCTTACTTAAGTTATGAAAATTGTCTGTGATCAAAGATTTATCTAATCAAGATAGTTTTTTTCTTTCAATTTTGTCCAAGTATGCTGTCTTAGAAAGTTTTGAGCAATGCGTAAATTAAGGAAAAGATTTGATTTTGATCTTGATATTTATTGCAAGTGTATTGTCTTTCGGAAATCAGCGTAAATCATTCTCTTCGCGCCATTCAATCCACGGTTAAAGAATCCCAATCCAGATTGCAGTAAGGTTGCATTTTGTGCATGCTCTAACTCAATTAATCGCACGACACCGCTGCATTCATTTAGGTAGTACATAGCCTCAAAAGGTGTATATTCAAAATTCCGCGCATTCACGGCGAGAAATGCTGTAATTTGTAAAGTCGTTTGTTTCGTCTTTTAATTAGAAACGCAAAACAGCTAAAAACGAAAGATTTAATATACAAGACAACTTCTTTTTTCGCTCGTTCTCTTCTATTTTCTTAATGAAATTCTCATGGTCTGTATACGGTGTTAACAGATAAGATACTGGTGGGTAAGTCTGTGAGGAACCGACAGCAAATATTAATTGGTTAGCGCGCGGTTGTCTAAGGGAAATCTCATGACATTTTAAATTGAAAAATATACAACGCAAGTGAAGGAAAACGACAAGAATGAGCAGTTTCTTAGGAGCGATGTAGAGAAATGTGGCTGGCTGGTACCCGACAATGATGCGACAATGATGAATTATGTTGTTAATTGCTATCGCTGGAAGACCATCAGACCTGCCTGCATATGAAATGCAGTTCGCCAGTGTGCTGTGCATTGTATTGTATTCAGATTAGGATTGATGCAGACACACGTAACATGGTACAAGAGTCGTGACATCACATATGGTGTGCACGATTGTGATCTAGTGTGGCGGCCACACGAAGTGCATTGCCATCTTAAGGCATTGTTGTGCTGCCCGCCTGTGTGGCGGAGTCGCGGAGTGCTTTTGCGCGATTTACTGTGCAAGGTGACACAATTTCTGAAGTTTAATGTCAATCAGCCGCCACGGAAGATGCGATACAATTCTCATTATGTGAACCAAGCGACAGGATCAACGTACTTTTCTGATTGTTAATTTATAACAATAATGTTTACATATTTATTAAGTTATCTTTGAATATTACATTAGTTTATTATTCACAAATTAATTAAGTTGCAGTCCGTCTTTCTATGCTCTGTATATATATTTAAGTTTGTTTCCAAAGTTAAAACTGTTTGATGTTTTGTTAAAAAAATTTAACAACTTTTCTTAATTGCAAGACAATGAATAGTCTCACATCTCATTGTTCTCATTATGAAATTGCAATATTCCAATTGTCTTCCGGTAGATTCCGAAAACTTGGAAATCTAACCAACGTCTTCAGTGTAGCAAAATCGTTGCCGGCCATGCCATCTCTCCTACCATCCACAGCTCGCATATTTGGCACACGAACGCTCAATTAGCATTTCTAACTGCTTCCATATGCAACTGATTCATTCACAACATTCGCATATATTATGTACTCACAGCACGTCTATATGTTATGTGTATAATTGTTCCTAGTCACTCAAGGTGCAGTGAAACCACCCCCACAAAGTACCGCCAATAAAGGCGGACTCATAGAATGTGTGTATGCATTTCAACCCCCCGCAGGCCGAACGTTATGCTCAACACACATTATGTATGAATGGCATAAGAGGGATTTGCGGGTAATTACTTGAAATTGGAAGTCATGATATTCATGTCGGCGGTAATTGAATATTAGAGTTGCTTAGATTTTCATAATACATGTCTGTCTGTCGGTGATTGTGTGTATGTGTGTGTGTGTGTGTGTGTGTGTGTGTGTGTGTGTGTGTGAGTTAACCTTTTGTTATATCGAAAATGCGGTGCGTCTGCCAGCATAGAGGAGGCGTGGGCGTGCTATGCTGCTTCTAGTTTGGCATTTGTACATAAATTCTCTGCACAAAATGATTGCGCGACATGACATATGTGGCATTAATTATCAGATACAATTGCAACATTGGAAGTGGTAATTTATGCGGTAAATGCAATAAAATGACGCTCTAATGGGAATTGAAGGGTTGCCATTGTATTCGATAAATGTTAAGCTTATAATTGGTAGGAAATCGATGGTGTTTTATGTGAGTTTTATGGATATTCCCTCACTCTCTCATTTCATTACAAGGTCATTTGATTGACGATTTTCAAAAATTTATACCTTCTAGCTGCAAACTCATATATTTCATAAGTTTACTCTCAAATTTACTTATTGACTAAAATCATAATTTTTTTTTATTGTTGTTGCTATTGAAAGAAACATCCTTTTGTCATGTTTCAATATTTAAAAAATCGAAAATTGTTTGCCTGGGGCTGTCTCAAGTTTGTGTCACCAAACTCTTCGATATTGTGGAGAGAAATAATGATTCCTTGTGTTAAGGTTTAAGACGACAAATGAGTTATTCATTAAAAATCTAAAGTTTACACTAAGTGGTTTAACGGTGCCCGTTGTGAAACAAGAAATGATAAAGAGGGAAAGTAAGATGGTAATGAAAATATAATGGGCAATAATTTAATGATTATTAAAAGCGTCATAAATTCAAGGCCAAAACTACACACTTTAAGTTGATTACAGGACAACGAAGAACTTACATACTTTCACCATCCCAAGTTGCCAAACTCACCAGCCCATGCAAATAACCGGGGTTACGTTACAGAAACTACCACTTTAAATTCCACCGGCATATTCACATACAGTTATTGAATTCTCCTCAATTTGATATTAATGTGTCGCCTTTGTGTATCTTTAAGTATGCCGGCGCGGCGCGGCGTGCTACACCCTTTACACCTTTTCATTTTACTTGTGATGGCGATGCCATTGGTTTTTGCGCTGCACAGCAGCCGAGGCTTGTGTACAACAATCGTTTTGTGATTATCATGCGTCGCCTGTTAAATATGCAGGTCACATACGCGCAATGGTGTTCACTTTATCATTTAGATTTCTTGACTGGAGAAACAGTTCACCGTTTTATCAAAACGTAATTGCCAAATAAGCTTTTTCTGAAGGCAAAGTGGCGCAGCACGACAACCCGCTGGATGTATAAACAAAGAAAGGGGAAGATGTCGCAAAAGTATGTAGATCAATCTCAGAATTTGTAATGGTTGAATGAGCATATTTCTTAAATCTTCTGGATACAAGAACCTTTAAATTGAAATGCTGTAAACTATTGGAATATAATACAATATCCTTATCTACCCATCACATTTCAAGTAATTAAATGTCGTAATATAGAGAACCTTGAACGATTCTATTGACAAAGTCACAAGGATGAACATTGAACATGTCGTTGATGAACGCCTGTCACACTTCTACCATAGTTGTTTTCAATTTGATATTTTTCAATTTTCTGTCGAGATGGTCGCCCTTTTCCGTGCCGTTATTTTTCGAAAAGATGTGTGTATTTGTGTGTGCTGATTTCATTGTCAGTACGTGGGTACTTTTGAATGAAAATGTCAATCACTGTGTGGAGGGGTTGACGCCGCATGTCTTCTTGCTGTTTAAAATCAAATCAAAAAAACCCAAGATAGTCACCGAATTCTGGAAGTGCACATGTGATATCGCTTTGTTGCCACATATTCAGTTAGATGTGTGTAACTATGTAGTTGACACGTGGTGTCTGTTAAGGCACGTTGTTATCAGATTCGTTTATTTGTGGATGACTGAGTTTTACAAATTTAAATTTAGTTAAAGTGTCAACTGTGGTGAAGAGGTGGTTTTGCGGTTGAATGGTGTTCCATTTTAGGACAATTAAGCCGAAATACTAAACAAAAATATGAAATCACATTATGAAAATCCTTATTACGAAAAAACATCAGCATCTCATGAATAATCTTCAGACAAACATCATCCAATTGAAGTGGGTAAAAATGTTGTTGCCGCTCTCCCCGATGCGTACATCCGCTGGTAAAAATGCATATTCTCTACATCAGTTCAGACAGTCCAAAAGGGGAAGGTGTAGATGGCAAGGACACGCCAAGAATACACGTGAGGAATGCTCAAAAATAAAACACCCAGCCACATGCATCACAAGTGCTTTGACAATGCCAAACCGTTTGTAATCTATCTAGAAGCAAGGATAATGCGTGCGTATACTGACGGTACTTAAAAGTTAAAACGGCATGACAGACGTACAAAACGACGTACAAGTGTCAGTTGATGGATTTATCTGCTCTTGAATTCCATTTCCAGTTGATAAAACAGTAACGCGATTTGTGTACATTTGTGGTATTGTATTTGTTTAGTCCCGAAGCTTTGCGCTGAGTGGGTTGGGTCAACGCAATGACGCCTTTGCCAACACTTACTTCGAATTGGGAATTAGTTGCTCCTCATATTTTAAGCTCAATGGAAATATTTGGTCGCAATCTATTATAGTTGATACATACCTTCGTGTGGATGGGGCGCCGCGCCGCGGCGCGTCGAGGCGGCGCTAAAACTGTCGTTAGCCGTGCATCTAGAATCGGATCATAAGGGAAATATGCTCAGTCGCCTTTGTCATGTGTTTCTGGAGTGGACTCTGTTGTACGCAGTCACACAATAACAAGGACCAGGCGTTTAACAATATCTCGAGGAAGCCGAGTGGAAAAGATAAAAGTGGATAAAATGAACCAAGTGGATAATCAGACAAAGTGCCTTTTTGTCAAACATAAGGGAAGCGCATAAATGAAACACAAAAATAAATATGTATAAAAAGGAAAATGAAGAAGGAAGAAAATGTATGGAAGGCATAAGGCGAGGAAACTGTAAGAATATGATGCAGAGAGAGCGAGTGAAAGACGAGCTCCATGTCGATCCTGTATTGCAGCATGCAAAACAAAACAACAACAAAAAGCATAAGGAGGAGACAAAAGTATCACCCATTCCATATACAATAGATAAATTATGGGGACAGGGGTGGAAATGTGGTGTATATGTTCAATATAAAACACATCCTTAATAGTACATCCTTGCAGGCCATTCCATTTTCACTTTGCAACATCTATTCCTTGATGTACATGGATTTTGCGGTTTCACTTCTCAGCTCTCATGGCCATTTTATTGACACATATGTGAATAGTAAAAAGATTGAAAACTGGAATTTTTTGTTTTGATGTCATAATGAAAAAGGGGTGCAAGGAGGATATGAATTCTCATTCAAGAATTGTTATAGGAACACGTGTTCACAATTGACATTTCGATGAAACAATTTATTTGTGGCTGTCCCTGGCAGAATGTGTCAGGTTCTATAGGTATGAAATTTTTTACTTGTCGACCTTGATTTAATATATAATATTTCTAACTAAAACTAACGGTAAATTAATAATGTTAAACTTTCTGAAACAAAATCAAACATAAATTCAAATCAATTTACCAATCATCTGCTTCTGCGACCGAATTTCAGGCACATGTACAGCCGAGTGCATTAAGAGATTCACGTTATACGCAGCATAAAAAAGATTGCCAAAAATCAGCATATCTCAGCAGGAAACGCACTTGAATCCATAAGGCTAGGCACATCACGTCCCGTTACGCTTCATAAAGGTACAACAACATGCGGGCCCTCCCGCCTGTTCGGCGTATCAAGTGTTCAGCGTGACGGATTATTACATTCGCGGCAACACGCATTAAGTAATGTGTTTTTTTTTTCGAAAATGGCATAGGCATATGTGGAATTATATGTTTATACATGGAATGCGACACCTTGACGCAATGCCATTCGGGAAACAGTCAACCGTAAAGGTGTTTGGATCGGGGATTGGGAGGATAACCTCATTATGTTCACCCACCCTAAGCAGGATCCACTTAAATGACTATACCGTTAGTTCGATGAAAAAAAAAACAATAAAAAAAAAAAAAAAACATAATTAAATCACAACCTTTTATCAGGCCATGAGCTTTATCTCACCCGCATGAGAAGCTTTGTTTTTTGTTCGTTTCGCCACTTCGAAGCGCTTCCACAAGTGTACACAGGTTGGTGTTCCGGTACCGAACGCCAGCTTTTGTGGCTGACTGATGTACAAGAAATCCCGTTACACTGGCTGGTATGTCCTCAATACCATGACACTTGTGCGCGTGTGTACAACGCGTGAGTGTGTGCGTTGCACCACAGCCACATGCATACGAAGCCGCCAGCCAACGACATTTGCTGGCCATTTTAACCGGTTGAACCGTTAAACAAGGCGGAGCTTTGTTAGGCCGTATTGGACTCATAGTTGGAGGCATCGATGTGTCTTGGGTCTGTGCCATAATAGATATTGACTGATGCCCAATAAATAGAATGAGGTGCTGGGTTTATGGGTCTCGCCCCTGATTTCAAAGTATCGGCTGGTGGCAATATGTCACGACTCTCGACCGAGTGCAACCTTAAGCGATGAACTGAGGGATCAGGCCGGGAGCAATTGGGATTCTCAGCTATGCTGATGTTTATGAGTGTGATTCTTTGGACTGAATGCGTGAATTACCTGCTGCAAAGATGATCATTATGCCAAAAATTGCCCAAGATGTTTTTCGTTAATGAATTAGCATAGACGAAATGATCTTGATGGGTTGCCAAAAACCCTGTAGTAGCGCGAGCGTCGTGTTTCTGTCAAATGGGTGTGAACTGTGAGTTAAGCGATAATTTGTTTTTCTGTATCAGGAATACACATGCTCATATGTGCCCTCTTTTAAAAGGGTCGTAACCGGGCGCGCGCTTTGCACCCATTGCCACCCATACAGATGGCCGATGTATATGCCACTCACACACTCACGCATGCACACACTCGATTTAGAAGCGCCCCCGCAGACTGTTGGAATACAGACAGCCACACGGTCGTGTATAGGTCAACACAAGCGCAGCGCTCGACTGGCACCACATCTCTAGCCAGAGGAGCGACGACGTGCGTGTTGGTTTGCTGTGGCGCGTCTTTCAGCGGGCTGCGTGCTACTTCTGTGGGCTTTGGAGTTTGGACCGTCGCGTCAGTAATCGTCTGATTTCAGAGTGAACGGGCTCGTCTTGTGAGCGCCTCAGCGATTGTGATTGTGCGAGTGTTCAATCTTACGTGAATAAAACAACAACCAACCAAAAAAAAAACACTTAAAAACAAATAAAATAGATTGTTTTGTCGGTAGATCTAGTGACCCTTTTCGCTGACTTACCATACAGCCTTTTGCCCTTAGCCCCTAAGCCTCCATCAGTGATCTGGCTGACTCAGTTAAGATCGGCATTGTCAGCCTCTGAGTTGGTATACAGTGACCAGTGAGTTTGTGCAGTGAGTTTGTTTGTATCGTATTTGTGAATTTATTGCGTAACCCATTTTCGTGGTCAAGGATTCAGTTCATCATGGCAATTAAATATTTTAGCGCTTGACGGACGATAAGAACTTTATTCAAGTGTTTTTGTTTTATTTCTAAAGAATTTTTAAAATAATTAATTCAAAAACTAAGTGAAAACAATTATTACCAACTAGGGTAATATTTTTTACGGTGAAAAAAGAGGAAGAGATTAATCAGTTCAGATGGCTCTCGTGGCTCATCCACCGTCGTGGCGCGATGCAAATTCAATGCATTTCATCGACTATCCCACTGATGGCATGACACCCATCAAATATCAGGCGGGAAGTCCACAGTCTTCCAAGGATGGCATGCAGTGCGATATCAAGGGACAGAATATGGAGTGCATCGTTTGCGGCGATAAGAGCTCTGGCAAACACTACGGACAATTTACATGCGAAGGTAAATTGCATTGAGAAGAACAACTTAATTTTGGGGGAAACATATTCAAGGATCTTTCGGATATATTTTAGCTGAATTTCATTTAGATGTTGAGAATAATTTATGTTATGTGCATCCTTTACTAAACGAAATGTTGTTTTTCTTGATGGCACAGAATTTTTTATGTTGAAATTTCTGTATAATAAATGTGGGTGTACTGATTTGTGATCCATTGCCTGATTCCATGGATTGTACATATTTTTCATGAGGCACCAACAATAATTTCGTTGATTCTGCGAATATATTTATGTAATCTGGGGTCATTTATTTATACAACAATTGACCTAAGAAATATTCAATTTTGAATTACAAAAAAGGAAAGGATTTTCTTTTCAGGGAATCAAACATGTCTGGTATATACTTATTCTAAGATAGCAATTCTCTTACAATTAAAACAATAAAATGTGTAATAATTAAAGCATAAAATTAGCATGGAACGCCGACGGCAATCGCAATGAAATATGCAATATTCCACTGAAATCAACTAGCTTAATTCGTTCCATAAATAATTGGGAATCACTTCATTCATGCAAATATGCAATTACTCCATGGTTAAATGAGATAAACGCGGACGGAAGCAATATTGATACAGCCGCCCGATTATGGTTACAGCGGCAGCAGCTCATAAATTCATAAGCGCCGAGCATATTCATAACTTTGTATATGCGCAAAATACATTCATGCAGATGCTCAATAAACTCATTAACTCAACCTCATGTTACTAATTGCAACATAATTAACTCGTCGTCATTACCATCTCCTCCCACGCGTCTTGCCATGCGATCTACCGGGCAGATTAGCGCGGAGCGTCTGGTTTTTGGGCTGTACACAAATATGCTAATAATAATTTGTTGGCCAGCAGGTTACTTCATAAAAGCCGTGCTTCTTCCACACTTCATCGTCACCGTTGCATAAATTTATGTAATTTGTTGTTGCTGCTGTATGGTATATGAAACTGCACATTGCGTGTGCCTATGGCCGCTACGGATGGCGGAGTGACTGCCAAAGCTTAAAAACATACAGACGCGCGCGCCTTGATTAAAATGCATCGCGGTGCATCTTAATTGTGCACCGCATAAAGTCTACACAATGTTTCCATAAAAAAGTGCTGTTCACTTTTAACTGGTTCACCATGTGTTATTGGTATTGTAATGGCTTCGGTCTAAATCCTGTATGTCGATTGAAATGGGTGCACTGCACTTTGCAATTGCAATTAGATTAAGATGCACTGCTACATATAATTATGCCAAAACTATTCCGCTACATTGTGCCGGTTTATATTTTGTATTTTTCATGCACGACGGACATATAAATTGAAGTTCTTGAAGACTTCTTAGAGCAACAATATATTTTAAAGATCTTTATGTTTTAACTTAACAAACTACTTAACAAAATTTATTGTTAAGAACAAATTATTGGGAGAAAAACACATTTTTTTTCCAAAACACCTTTTCATTTACCTAAAGCATTATCAGCACACAAATGCCCAACGCATCCGATGGAGCAAATCAAATGAAGCCATTTCAGTCCACAGCAAGGACTCACTTAATAAATAGTCATTACTTCCGTCCCACGGCCACAACCGAATTCCAATATTTGCCTAATTAATTAACATCGTAATGAGTACATCTTACGTAAACACACAAATCAAACAGATGATTGCAAATGTTCCACTCGGTCCAGGGATGCATTCGAATCGGCGTCGCGACGTGCCAGGGAGTTTCACGTCTAATACATAGCCGACTCCTATGTTAGTTGTACAATAATAAATATTGACATATCGTCTGCGTGCGTACGTGGATGCGCGCGTTTCGTTTGATGTCGGACGGGGGAGTATACACCGAACTGCCAAAGGTATACAGCATAATGATCAGTAATTATGTAAAGGGCGTGGCCATATTTAGGATATTTTATGTAATATGTGACGCTAAAGTTTTGCGTTTCAACTCAACAAACTTGCCGCTTTGTAAACAGAGTAAATCTTTTATAAAGTTGTGCTCATTCAATGTAATAATTATCGTTATTAGAAGCCAAAACAAATTTATTATTTCTAATAAATAATTGATAAATTTCTTAAAATTTAAGCAATTAATTTTACAACCCCCTTCCTCAAAATCAGAAATTAGAATTGTTCATAGAAATAATGGGATTTCCTGAAAGCGATTTAATGAAATTTTCTAAGAAACTTCGGTAAAAGTTCTGAAAGAACAACACGCGAAAACTCTGAAGATTCTTTAATTGAGACAAAAGTCATAAATTTATATATAAGAATAAATTAAATAGAAAATATCTAAGGGACTTTAAACTTAAAAGCAACAAGACAAATTTTTTGGGTTAACCCCACGGTTATTTAGAAACTATATACATAACTAAAAAACTCCTTAAGGTTTAGTAGCAAAATATTATCATCCCTTAATGAGCACCAAAATCAATATTTAATCATCATCCAATGAAGTTTTGTTGACAATTGCCGAATCAAGGCAAAGCAAAACTTCTGACTACAAACGCTGCCACTCGCCACCCACACGCCACTTTCTTGCCACACATAATTGCAGGCTTAATAAAAAGCTTAAACATATGTACATATTATTATTGAGCCCATAAAACATACATAGCAGCGCGGCGGGCGCGCGCTTATTAAAATACTGTCAACTGAACCGCAATCATGTTTGACATGTACACAATAAATTACATCAAAAAGGATGGAAGCTCTGGCTGGGTATGAGTAATGATCGTACATACATGCGGCAGCGCCGAAGGCCACCCACCTCCCACAGGCTGCACGGCGGGTTAATTTCCAGAAACTTTATGTACAACAAATACACAAAGTGTGTGTGTGCATTGGAAATTAGTAGCACATGTTAAATGCCGAAGCTACAAAGATACACCCTTCTTGGGAGGGAGGGATGGTATGGAGTAAGAACAAAATGATCCGGTGGAATTAAATATTTGTGAAACAACAGGTTGTGAAACCAAAAGCACATACACACACACACACACACACACACACGGAAAAGGACACGAAAATTTAACTTTCATTATGCAAATCACACGGAAACTCTTTAGAATAACAAAAGGTGTTTGGATGTCTTAAACTTTATTAGTTCTTCCGTCAGCTAGAACGCACCCCAACGTTTTGTTCATCATATTTTGTCGAAATTTCCATCAAGCTCCCAATTCCCACACCCTGAAAATCTCGTGTAATGTATTTAGGCAGCGTTAAACTGTCTAATTGCTGCCGACACAAATTTTCTTCCTGCGCGAAAAGCGTGGCGGCGGTGTTTTCGATACATATTTTAATTATATAACTGTTGTTGAGCGAAGGGGTGGATATCTTGCGATATGCCGCAATAATTCCCATTCAAATGACGATAATTTCCCGTAAGGCAAGCTCCAATACAGGAGAATATGATAATGGTAAAGCAGTTAGGATGTGTGGAGGAAATGCGGTGCCAGTTGGCCGTAATTGTGATTGTTGTGAGTGCGATATTTGACATTAAGTTTGAATGCGTCGTTCCCGATTTCCATGTAGATGTGAAAATTGTCTAAAATGTGCCAAAAAAATGAAAACCCTTTTATTTAATTTCAGGATGCAAATCGTTTTTCAAGAGATCAATTCGACGCAATTTGACGTACACATGCCGAGGCAATCAGGACTGTCCCATTGACCAACATCACAGAAATCAGTGTCAACATTGTCGCCTCAAAAAATGTCTTAAAATGGGGATGCGACGCGAAGGTGAGAACACTTTTATTTTACTGAACGCAAATTTCATATAGAATGAAAGAACTGAAAGATTTGTTGTGCTGATTTCGGACAGAAGCGTTAATGAATAGCGCTAATTAAAAAGTGCGTGTTCTTGGATGTCAGCCAGACTAATTTGAAGCGCGTTTTAGAGTGGCAGTTTTGCGTGCTCCTCCTTTAAGACAACTGTAACAGCTCGCTGTGAACCTAATAAATCAACTCCGTTGAGTATTTGAAATTGAATTGTATTACAGTAATAATTAGCTCCAAGGTTAAAGTTCATATCTTAGAAGATGGGAAATTTGTGAGAAAGTTGAGATTTTTCTTTATGGCTTTTGTTTTTTTTTCGAATTGTCGTTTCTTCTGCTTTAGAATTCTAGCGTTTCAAATAAAGAACAGGTTCACACCTTACCTTCAAACACCCCCGATCTGATGCGGCCACTTGATCCAGCGCTGCGAATGCAATTTGTTCCAGGTTAAGATGGCCGTGGCACGTGAATCTCATTTGCTGTGGAAAATTGTCGATATTATGCGCGCTGCACTCGTCCCGATTATATGCAAGGCGGCTAATCATTGATTTTCGAGACATGATTCTAGTTAAATTTAACATTGTCTTGCCATTTGAGTGCTCAATAAATGATAAGTAATCGATCGAATCGCTGAAATTGGGTCACGTATTATTGAAATTGCAGCCGTTGCGCCAAATTAATCACCGGTCGGTCGGTTGGGCAATAATAAACTGCAGCGCGGAATTGCCCATCATTTTGCAGCCATAGCTGCAATTCGCAGCGTGTCAAATTTGCATTTGTTACATAATTTTCGAATTATCACTGTAGCGCTTCAGCGCCGTTGAATTGATTCGCTCAAGCCGGTGGAACGTGCTCCACATTTATTATTAGCCGTCTATACATCTTACATACGTGAAAATTGGTCTCACGACTTCAATCAATCAATTTTCCAAGTGATCGAATAATTTAATAAATCCGCCGAAAATTGTTTTTATTTTTTATTGTGATGTTAAATTCATTTGCAGCTGTTCAAAAGGGTCGCGTGCCCAACACATCCCAGCCGGGCGGCGTCAACTGCATGTACACCCAATATTCGATGCCGGTGCCCGCCAACGACCTGATACCCAGCACTTTCAGCGGCCACTCGTACCTTAGCTACTACATATCGCTGTTGTTGCGCGCCGAGCCCTATTCACCCGCCCGCTACGGCCAGTGCATGCCACCCACCAACAACATCATGGGCATCGACAACATCTGCGAGCTGGCCGCCCGCCTCCTGTTCTCCGCCGTGGAATGGGCCAAGAGCATACCGTTCTTTCCCGATCTGCAGGTCACCGATCAGGTGGCGCTGCTGCGACTCGTCTGGTCCGAGCTGTTTGTCCTTAACGCGTCCCAGTGCTCGATGCCGCTGCATGTGGCACCGCTATTGGCCGCCGCCGGCCTCCATGCGTCGCCGATGGCCGCCGATCGGGTGGTCGCGTTCATGGATCACATACGAATATTCCAGGAGCAGGTGGAAAAGCTGAAGGCGTTGCACGTGGACTCGGCAGAGTACTCATGCCTTAAGGCGATCGCACTCTTCAGTTCAGGTGAGTTACCATTTAGTGTGACTTGCATGTTACTGTTGTCGTATTCTTCGTCATGACTTGTCACTATATCGCTAAGAGTCGCTCAAGTGTTTCGCTTTCACACGCATATTCAGTGTCAGTGTGTCTCTATGTCGTTATTTTTAAACTCCCTCAGCTGGGACGAACCGCGCATTCCTATTTAAAACACATCAAACCGCTATAAAAGCCACCGTTCGGCGGCTATAAATTGAGGCGCTGAGAAATCATGACTGCAGAATGTTGGTCCGCTTCGAAATTGTTTTCGCGTGTAACCCGCTAAGTCGTCGACATAACGACGGTGCATGGAGAGGGCTGCGCTTCCATTATTTATTAACACATACTTGCATAACTTACGAGCTATGACATATGGGCTCTATTTTGAAAACAATTTAAATTTCGATTAAGACAGTCGTTACAGTTAATAGTCCAACTGGTGGATCGCCCTCATCTGTTGAACAGCTCATCTTACGCCTTGCGCCTACCAGCCTTTTCTTCAATTTTCTTAATAATTATTCATTTATACGGCGGCAATTAACAGCATGATCCACATATTACATAAATTAGTCAAACATCTCTAAACGCTTGTCTGTGCCCGCTGAAGTCGCGTATGTAGCTAGCAAGTTCACAGGCCGACGCGACGCGACGCGACGACCGATGCGACGCATTTCTGTCAATATACCATGTATCCATCTCCTATGCGTATAGGACAGCATATTATTATGGTGCGTGCCCATTCACATAACTATAATATGAATATATTGTGTACTTACACACGTCGCGTAGCGTCGTTTGAAGTGCCGCGCAATGTGACGCCCGATGGGAATGGGTTGGTACTTGATTATGATGTGACTGATGGTGAGCGAGTGGGTGTCATTTGTGGACACGATAATCATCTATTATGTCGAGTGGATGAGGTGACATGTTAAACAAGTTGCGTGCCATTTGGAATATGTGAATGAGTTGTGCGTATAATATGAATGGTGGCTGCGATGTCTTGTTTCGTGTAAAATGATTTTTGTTTTTGGTCACATTCATTCATTTCAGTGGGGAAAAAGTGGGGGGGGGGGGATTTGGAGTTCAAGGATTTAGTAGATAAAGATTAATTGATTTTACATTACAATGAAAACAAGCAGGATTTCTTAAGAAATCGCTCTTAAAGATATTTATTTACAAACAAATAATATAAACTTAAATGTCAAGCCAGAAACACGATTGACTTACTTAAGACCCACAAAAACTTGCAGAAAAAAACAACAATTTTCGAGCAGTTGAAGATAATTTCGTCAAATCAAGTGCATTGCCTCAGAAAACGAAGGGTGGATGGAGTTAACTCATATGGCGACAATGGCGACAAAGCATGTAGGCAACAATCAAACGCCATGTCGGATGATTGCGGCTAAAACTCATTTCAATTAAGCCATCCTCCCATCATATGGGTGACAGGCACGACGAATCGCATTTCAAACATCTCCTTTTTTATGATTATTTGACGGAGGCATTGTGTATGGCGAATGTGCGCGCTCCAGATAAAGGATGATAAGGAGCGCACGCACACAAGGAGGTGGCAAAACAATAACAAAACACATGCATACGCGAGCAACAACAGGCACAACAGGCCATCTGAACAAGGGGATAAATAATATGCAGAGAAAATCTATGCCATGGTCTATCGCCCAAAATGCCATTGACGACCCCTTTTTCGGGACGTCTAACCCCTTTTTTTGCATATACTCGACATGAAATATTTAAATGGATTCGAGTGTAGTTCTGAATGGAGCATATCGGATGCGGTGCACTGAGTTTTATTTGCTTTGTGGTTGAATGGATTCTTAAATTAGATTTCTACATGTGTCGTTTGGGCATTGATTAATAAGTTAATATCTCGATATTACCTTGAGTATTTCACCATGGCAGAGGAACAATGTAACCACGCACATCAATCAGTTCAATTCACTGTGGTAAAATACTTATATAAATACAAATAATAACTGAACAAAACAGAAGTCACCCACCAAAGTAATGCACAGAAAACAATTGTGGATGGAGGAAGAGAGATTAAAAAGCCATCATCCAACTACCAAACATAAAACAAAAACAACAACAACAACAACCACCACCACCACCACCACCATCACCACCACCACAACGGCAGCAGCACCAGGAAGCTGCAAAAACATCGCCGTAACATTAATGAATGCTTCTCACCACTGATACACGAAGTGACTTTAGATTATGTTTTTAATTTTGTGGAAACTTTGTCGATGGGGTGAGTGCGTCCTGCTGCTGTGTCGACAACAAATGGGGTAAGGGGTTGGAGGGGGTGGGGGCGAGACGAGGACCTTTGCATAATAGATAATATTAATGCGAAAAGGGTGAGCTGTTGTTTGAAATGATGATTTCTCTCAATCCTTTTCAGCATGCATTAGCAGTGAATTGTATTTGTTGTTGTACTAACTGTGCATGTGAATCTGTTGCGGTGTCCTTTTTATGTGCACAAAGTGCGCTGAGTGCACGTTCATCATGCATTTGATCGTGCCATCATCCTGCGGATAGGGTTTGTGTCTCTTCTTTTTGTCGCCACCAGTTTCGTGCGTGTGCTGCACTTGAAAATGTCTTATGCTTTATATGTGCAACAAAAGAACTAAACAGAGCACTTGAGTGTACTGCTAATGGTTTTAAATCACGCTCGCTTAATGTGAATTCGTATAAGAGTTTGTCGCTTTTGGTAGACGCGTGTAGAAACTCAATCCATGTACTTAAGTGAGATTTGTCTACGGTAAAGTTCCAAAGATTGGATTACCAAAAAAAAAAAAAAACAACAAGAAACAATTGATTTTCTACTCTGAGTAAGTAGAAAGATGAATCCGCAAATAAAGAAATTTGTCAAAGCAACAAATCTGCAACAATAAGTTCTTAAAGACATTTATGCAAAGCGAAAACAATCTGTATAAGATTCGAGCGAAACAAAGGGAATCACAGTGAAAGAATTTCGCAGACTCGCTTATTGTAAGTATATAAATCCAAGTTGGCATGAAAAGATTGCTGAGATACGATTGTGTCACGCATTGGATGACGTGCGCACGTATGTGAAGAAGAAATGTACAGACGACAATGCTGATTTCAGTAAGTGCACCGCATGAGATCCGAAAGAAATGAACGGATGACATAATCAAGTCAGATATGTACTATATGGTATAAGACGTTTCAAAAGCAGAGTGAAGACACACCCGTGAGCAGCAAGTACGAGTATATCTGCGTTTAATTTACAGTGTCGAGGAAAGTGCAATAAGTTGTATGGCCTGCAACGAGGCGATCATTGTTGGCAATGTCTTAAGATTGTGGTTGCAGATAATTGTGTGCAAAATTTAAATGGAACAGATTTACACGGCGCGGCGCGGCGGCACTTTGAGAATAATGAGTCGCATCTATGCTGCTCTTGGTATTAATTGACTTGTGCTTTATGACTTTCGGTTTTCTTAGTTGAGAATTTATGACATTTTTTTTGTTAAGAAAACTAATAATTTCGCCATCACTGGAGTACACTTTTTCGCAGTTAACTTTTAACTTGGAGAGGCTCTTTTTATCTATGCGTTTACTGTTGTTTTCTTTCAAAATCCGTTCGTAATATATGACTTCTAGCCGCTCACAAAAGCCATCAAGTCTGGCAAGACAACTCACACGTCACAAGAATGTAATAATGAAATTTCCAATCTCATAAACTGAACACTTACACTGAGTAAATAACGGCCGTTTTCAACATTCCATCCTCCACCAGTCAGACAATTCCAGCTGGCAGCACTCTTGACGCCGCACAATGAGGCCCATCGCACTTGTGCGCATTCTTCTTGCTCTCAAGAGTCAGCTGTAGCTCATTGTCGAAATACCATATTCATCATTGTAGTAAGATAAGTTTCTGCTGCTCATTTAACCACTTCTTCGTCTTGTGTTCTTACTTCATTACAAGAATTCCCTCCTCTGCCATTTAAGCCTTTTGAACTTAAATGAGCCATTATTCTTTCCTCAACACAAAACAAAAGTCTTAAACATTCCATTGATTCTTAAAGAGAAATGCACTTCTGTTACTTTCCCCTTCACGGATTCATGTTGCTTGCGTAATTAGCTGCGTTATCACCAACTGCGGCACATTGTCTTGACTATGTTATATGCTCATCGAAATGATTGAGTCAAGTGAAATCAACTAAAATCCATATCAATCATAATAACCAAAGCATAAAACGGGGAGAACATAAAAATTGAGCAATTACGCCAATACGCGATCGCCGAGTATTGCGTCGCGTCGGTACACACAGAAAATTGAATGAACGCAGAAGCGTGGTCGACGAAGGCGCTCGGCCATGTGCATGTGGGACACAATTAACAACAAATTTATTTGCTCTAAAATCTAAATGATAAAACTTGAAAGAAACGACTAGTAGTTAGGCCAATAAATGTACACATAAGAACGTGACGCATACCGCTGGGGTCCCGCGCCTAAGCGAAGCAGCGCGGCGCGGCGCTACGTTGCGAGACAACAATCGCTGGAATTTCAGCGGGCGAAGCATTTGATTAGTTTTAATTGGTCACATCACAAAATGTATGTCATCAAATGATCAACAATTATTAAAAAATAAAAATATAAAAAATAAACACACAAAAATTGTCGACATACAAAAAATGATTGAATGATGAATGATTAACGTTTGTTTGTCAACTTCTACAAAATTTGTTTTTTTGTTCGTCTCCTTTAAGATGCTTGCGGCCTGTCGGACGTGGCGCACGTTGAGTCGCTGCAGGAGAAGTCGCAGTGCGCGCTGGAGGAGTACTGTCGGACCCAGCATCCCAATCAGCCGATGCGCTTCGGTAAGCTGCTGCTGCGCCTGCCGTCGCTGCGCATGGTCTCGCCCCAGGTCATCCAGCAGCTGTTCTTCTCGCGCCTCGTGGGCAAGACACCAATTGAGACGCTGATTCGCGACATGTTGCTGACTGGCAACTGCTTTTCTTGGCCGTACGTGTCCATGTGACACTCGATGTGGTCCAACAGCAATTGCCTAATGTCTAGTCACGTACTTTGAATTAACCGAATAAATGCGCGCGTGTTTCTTATATATTTCGTTCTTCTGTTCCTTCCTCTCCACTCAACAATGGTTAGTTCAATGTTCTTATACGTTTCGTTTCTTGTATGTGGACGCGACAACAATGTAAATATCTATAAAATATGCATAGAAAATTTTAAGAAAACAGAAATCTTACAAAACCAATGTAAATACGTGTGCTAATTACAACACATCACGTGTCTATTATCAATTACACATATTAGACCGACTGAAGGAAGTATAAATCGACTTCACTCTGTGATAACTGATTTTTTCATGTTTAGCTTAATTTATTTCAAAAACATCAACAATCTTTGTTTTTTCGTTTTGTCTTTTTTTTTTACTTACCACATGTAATACATGTTTCTTATATGTATACCTAGATTATGAAGTACACAAATGATTTTTGCTATAAATACTTAATAAATAAATGAGCGACTAATGAGATTTGCTTGTGATTGAACTTAATTAATGGCCTTTGAATTCATTTGCTGTATCAGCTTTCAGTGTCTAGAAGATTTTAGTTGTTTCAGGCTTCCATTGATGAGACCAAAACATGTACAAGTCGCTTTTACATTTGATAGACGCCAATAAATAACTGCAACAGAATGTTTTCTTGTTTCACTTTACAAATTAAATTATCATCTTACTTTCAGGTTTTTATTGCTGCAAATTTACAGGCATCATGAGAAAACTTGGTAGGTAACTAGAATCTACGTATTTTCAAACTAAGGAATGCCACATCTTAAAAGCTTTAATTATCATTTAGAGATGAATTTTGAAAATCAGAGAATTTTATTACACTTACAAATTGGGTGGTTTTCCCATCGACTCTATGAATAAATGGACGGAATCAAGTACAATTCTCTGATTTTGACAATTACCTTCGGAAATTTCTCCCACAGTGCCGGCTTTTCGCAACAATTCCTCCACCTGGCTCCTGTCCATTGTTCAGTTCAACGTATTTACCACCAATCACATAACAAACCAAGTTACTTCCTGCATCGAAATACACAATAAAAAATTGGGAAACAAGAAGACAATAACAAATGGCGAAAGAAAACAACAAAAATTACACAATCCACCCCAGTTAATAACATCTTTCAATTCCGACCGCATTTACACTGAATAATGTAAACAACAAATGTACGCATACACGACGCGCCGCGCCGCGCCGCGACGCTAGATATTCCAATTATCCGCTCAATAGACCATAATCTACAAAAAGTGCGGTCAGAAAGTAAATGTACAGCGTTTTACAATTAATTACCATTTTCACTGTGGTCCGCCCTTCCTCAGGGCGCCCAACTGAAAGACCTGCGAGTCCGCGTAATGCCGCGCCAATATGTGCTTATTATTATTCAGAAGCATAACGCTGTTGCACCCTCTTGACTT
Organism: Sylvicola fuscatus; assembly: GCA_026546915.1. Lineage (NCBI taxonomy): Eukaryota > Metazoa > Arthropoda > Insecta > Diptera > Anisopodidae > Sylvicola > Sylvicola fuscatus. The sequence continues at coordinate 95,217 of JANSTS010008054.1, read as the reverse complement.
TAGGAGCAAAGAAAAAAAAAGTTAATATATCGTCTAACGTATAGCACGCACTAACCGGAGACCAGAGCCGGTAAAAAGGGGGTAAATTTGACATTCAGATAGCTTAGTGAGAAGTCGAAGGAGGCGGCAGGCATCCTGCCACAGTCTATCTTCTATTAGTTATAAATACCTACATACAACTACCCCCACCCTCCCCCATCGCCGCCAACTACACCGTTATGCATGCCATTTACCCGAACACAAAAAACCCTCTGCGGTTTTCCGCCACTTTCCTCTGTGTGTGCTTCTGTTTTTTCATTTCACTTTTATTTTTCAATTTGTTAAATATTTAATTTCTCTGTTTCGTTTCCCACCCTCAGCTCCCTCCCCCCCCCACCCCCCCCCCCCCCCTCCAAAAAAAACACGCACGTCGGAAAAAATGCGCTAAATTTGTATAAACTCAGCCGAGGAAAATAAACGAAAAATCTCGCCATATGCGTATGGTTGGACGTGTGTTTATTGATTTTTGGTGGTGCGTTTCTAATTTGATCTCACATCGGTGATTCAACCGGAAGAGGGTGTAAGGCATTGATGTCCTTCGGACATTTTGACGGCTGTCGCGCGGCATCACCTGCTGCACGCGAAACGCGCTGTTGTTGTCGCACGCTGTTTCATAATTTCTACTGATTTAACATTTATGTATTTGAATAAAAATCGAAATCACATTACCGGTGAATTGGTGAATGAGTCCTGTCGCCTCTTCATTGTTTGTTGGCATGTGCATGTGCAAACTGCACTAGTGCGGTTTGATTTGTTCTACATCGCTGAGTTTTTTCCGTTGAGTGAACACAATTTCTGTAAGTGATTATTTATTGAGGTCCTAGAATTTAACGTTTTAACAATTTACCAATGTTAACGAGGTAAAATAAGCTGATAGTTGAGGCTAGAATTAGTTATGACTTTAATTGATATTCATATTAATTTCTTACCCTATGCTGAATTATTGAAATCAAATAACTAACAGTTTTGAATTGCGGAATTAATTTCAATCACCAAAAACTCGGATGAAAAATGAAAAACATTTCATTTATGCTGGCCATTCCCAGCGGTCGTCCCCCGCTGCACTGCAGTAGGGTGAATTATGTATGCACAACCATAATGATTTAATTCAATTTTGCCGCACCGACATATTGCACATCATGATATGCAACAATGGATGTTTAACACCGAATTCTAATTTATTGACTGAGTGAAGGGTGTCAACGGACAACGCAACAAAAAAAACCCTACGCAGTCGAACACCACAAACACGAATGTGAGATTGTGTCTCACGTGTGGTGGATGATGCTGCAAATTGACAATAGACGACGGAAGGGTGCTAAATGATGGCAAGTGGTAGCTCGACTCTTAGCATATGTGGTTACAGCGTTGTCAAGAAAGTGTTACATCTTTCGGTTGACATGTGTTTCCAGGCGCACACGCGCCACTTTCAAATGTGGCTAAATTCAATTTGTTGCTTCATATTCATATTTGTGTTGAGCATAAAACATCAGCATTATGTAAGATATGTCCTCCCTTTTTATTAAACGCATCTCCCCAATGCCAACGCCGGTTTGTTGTGTATCGGTTTTTATACAGTTTTATTGCGGCGGCAAAAGGGGTGGCTTCTGACAAGCCGCAAATCTTGTGAAACATATTTAATCGATTAATCATTTTAAAGAAGCATATTTGAAATATTGCACATAAAAAGTTGGTGTTGCAAATTTTCAACTCATGATCGGATCGGAAACAACCAGAATCTAATATTTTTCAACAGGACATGAGCTCCACCAAACTTTTGCATCCTGAACTGGCAAATATTAAATCATCTCGACTTATAATAGAAAAGTAATATTAATCACAGACTTTTTTCCCAGCCACTTTCCTGAAACTTTCTAGAATGTGAAAATCATATTGTTTTAAGAAGTTATACGTATATAAACTATTGCACCGTCTCTCCTTGCCGCGTGTATTTTTTTTTTTTTGGTTAGTTCCTTTTCACAAAACTCCCACTCGTTACGACATACCAACATGCAGTAATTTACCACAAAATATCCCATTATAGACCTTCAACAGTTCACACGTAACACCACATTCAGCGGCAGTTAGATTCAGCGCAATCCCACAAATTATGAGACAAAATTTACCAGAAAAAAAAGAGCCGAATACTCCTGTTCACTTTTCCCAGCTACACCAAAGGAGACAATAATTTACAAGGGGATTACGTGTGGGATTATCATTTCAGTATATGCGGAAGAGATTTGAAAAAAGGAGCATCCGATTTGTGTACAAAAGCGAGCATAAAGATAAAGATAATATCTCGAAGATATTCGTGTAGTGGAATGCCTCACCACCGAAGCGGTTGGAATACATTCATTGGTTTTTAGATATGAAGTGCTGACTGGGGACTCAGTTCGTGGTCGTTGTCGTTTTGCACGACGCGACATATCGCGTCGTAGACTTTGCACCACACATGAGCGTAGGGATGTCGCCGTGATGCGAGGAAGAAGGGGCGACTTCATTTAATTCAATAGCACATGTTTGCCTCTCGATCGTCTTCTTCTTAATCGCTTATGGCGAGTTCCGTTTGGCTCACCCTCCTTGCGTCGTTCATGATCTGATTTTATTAGTCCCATCAGATTACTACTTGTGGCAGTGCCAGAATACATTTCGTCAGATGGCACTTCGATTTGTCGCTGGAAGCTGGCTAATTGGCTTTGTGTGGGATTGATTAATGATGGTCGCACTTTATTTGAGGAAATCGTTTGTGTCTCATTAGTGGGGGAGATTAGCTGGACCCAGAGACAGGAAGAACAGTGCGGCTCCCCGGCTTTTTCTCAGTTGGCGCAGCTTTGCTTTTTGACGGCTGCCCTGAAATGGAACTCTATTAACACATCAAAATCTGGGCTGCAATTACTGAATGGACTCAACTGACTGGGCGTATCATTTGTAAGCGATTACGGTCGACACGCCGGCATCGGATGCGACAAAACCAACAAAAAACACATTGGCAGCGTGCGTAACATGAGGTGGCCAATTGTCTGGTCCATTGTTCTGGTATGTAAGCGAATCGAATGGCATTTATTATTTAATTTAGCATTGTCATCAATTTTCTCACTTTTTCCAGATTTTCTGGGTAAATTGTTTACAAATTGGAGGTGGCAAACAGAGGAACATGAAACGAATGGCACAGCCATAAAAGGTAATCGCACGTTGGATGACACCAATACATATTTAATTATGATTGGGATGCCCATTGACAGAGTTATAGACCAACTGCCTTTGTTGCATGCCCAATGAGACCAGATGGATCGGTCAGCGGTCAATTGATGAGCCTATAGGTTGAGGGCGTATCATTTTGGTCTACAGTTTATTACAATTTGTATTGATACAATTTAATTTAGATAATTCAAAAATGTTTCAAGGTGAAAGGAAAAGAGGAGAAGACAGAAAACTGTTAGAATTACAATCTAAAATGTATTTCATATATCAAACGAAATATACTCTAGAAAAAAAAAGTGATAAAATGTGTTTGTTCAATCGCAACTTCTTTTGTATTCAAAGATTGGCAGTAAACAGCCGTTCTTGTAGAAAAGCGAGACAAAAAAACGCTAAAGCAAACGGCCGCACAAACAAATTATAGCGGTCCGTGCGGACTTATTATGCACAAATCACTCTCACATAAATCATAAACGATAACATAATCATATAACATTTAATGAAAGCGTTGTCGGAGCATGAAATGAACTCGACTACATGTGTGTCGCGCGGTGATTCCGCTGCACATTAATCATTCGAATCTGTAGCATTGTGCTGCTAAACGGCCAGGCACACGGACGAAACGGCTCACAATTAGCCTAGCCGGCTACAGCATTGTGAGAAAATCTTACCATACTGAACAAGTAAAATTCGCCCAACGAAAAAAGGAATGTGTTGGGCCACAGCATGTGTGACGTCTCGCCGATATTAATCCAGTTTCACGTACCCAATTCTAGATGCGTGTGATATATGCGCCAGTACCAGCAGCAAAGACGCTTCTATGTTTCTTGGAGTCCAAAAACGTAAAAAGCAGAAATGAAAAGAGCTGTTGAAAATAAATGTTTGTCATAAAACGCTGTCTGGACAAGAAACAGATTATTTTAATTACGTGTGAGAGAAGTGAATGCAAATGATGTTTTCCTCAAATTGTTTTTTTTTTGTTTTTTTTTTTTTAACACCAGTGAGTTTTGCTGTAATAGGCATGAGATAACGCTTGGCTGCTGTTTTCTCTGGATTATCACATATTTTCAGTGTTTTTGTGGCCCATTTTCGGTGTTAGTTTGAGATTGCGACGGCCAGCTAGCGCACAATTCGGGGTCCAATGATTCACATGCGTTTTTAGAACCGTTCTGACTTCTGGCCATAATTTACGATAATTTACGAAGGGTGATGTAATCGACAGCGACAAGGATTTGAATTGGAAACACTTAAATGTTTATAAGATCTTTATCGATGTCTCTTAAGACTTGCTTTTGCTTACATTAGAAAATTATTGATTTATGAAATTTCTAATTAGTACAGACATATTTGGCCTATATATTTTTGGGTATCATGTTGGAAAAATACTCGGCATTGACGCAGTAACAAGTAGAAAAATCGGTTCATCACATGTTTCCCACAAACACAAACAGTAATCTAATTTGACTTCAAAGGGAATGTCTCCACTTTCTAGTTTCTATGACTCTTAAAAATGATTATTCAACAAAACGAATATTTAGGAAATGTAGGTACCATTGAAGCTTTTATAATTGCAAAAACGGTTATTGAATATTTAGTACAGACATTTTTAATCTAAACTGTAACAAAAACTGCAACAGTATTATTTCAACCCTTTACCAAATTCATTATCGCAACCGCACCGAATGCACTCTGACAATAAGTAACTGGATACGGCACAAAGCGCATGTTGATGCGTCGAACCACATGCACAAACATATCCCGAGATGACAATTAATCCGATTAAAAAGCATAGGAAGCAAAATGTGTGTAAATTAATTAGGAATGTGCACCCCTTTAGCATGAGTGCTCACACTCCGGCTCGTGATGCTGCAATGAAACTACCCCCTCCCCCATTCCCATTAAAGTGTCGTCTATATGAAAATGGCCTATCAAAGAAACAAGCGTCGCCCATTCATCGTCGTTATCTTCAGCTAAAAACAGATCAAGAAGGCTGTTTTTTTTTTGGGATGCGCTACAACTCAACCCTTTCACATTTTCCGCACTGTTTCGACAGTCAATACACATGTGACTAGCATCCCTACTGTATCTGTTGGAGGCTTTCACATTTTTCCAGCAGCGGCACAATATTTGAGACACTTTCATATACGTACATTACCTTCTAAGACGGCGGAGGATCGAGGCGCTCACAGCAGGTGCACATCACATTACATTGACTCAGAAAAGCCATATCTTAGTTAACAGCCGGCAAGCGATATCTAATGTCATACACTCACCATACATATTTATGTATTTTGGAACACTTTCACACATCCACTTGCAGGCATACCATAAAATATGCGTACAGTTTCAGTGAACCCTTCTCATATTACATATATGAGCATTGAGCTGTCGTGCAGGGATATGTTTTGCTTGGCTCCTCTGAATTATGTGAAGACATCACGTTCATTTAGCATACGTTGTTAGTTATTTAGGACTGAGGAGGTGTTTCTTGTGTTGTGTTGCTTTTCTTTTGTTGGATCTATTTCGTTGTGCCATTTACCACCCTTCACATAATCAATTAGGTTGGCTATTTTTAGATGGCTGTAATGTAGCAGAAGACGAGAAATATTTCTTCAAAACAAAACATTGACTAAATAAAATCATTTTTTGTATAAAATTCATAAGGTTTGAGAAGAAAAAGTTTTTAGAGGAAACACGTGAATATCTTGTCAGAATTAAAACAATCATTACAACCTTCCAACCATTCGCACCCATTCTTAGAAATTCCATTCACTGGCAATTATTTGGCAATACAAAACGACACCGTCCGTTCAGTCTATAAAACTTCAATAAAAATAGACATTGCTTCACATAAAATACAAACGAACGAGTATTCTCTAAGTGACGACTAATTCCATTTTATGTTAGCAAATTAAAGAGAAAATGCGCGCACGATTGCACACTGTAGCTTCGCGGTTTATGCCCGATTATTATTATATCAATCCGCGGGATTAGGGAAAAGGGTTTGCAGCATTCAAAAGACAGGGACTACACACATAAAACGGCGCATAAAACGACACGAGATGGGCGTCGCAGATAAGCATCGCATGGGGTGGGTGGATTTCGGTTTATGAAATCATAATCTGGTGTGTCGTCGGCATCAAACCCCACTTTGTATCACTGTACAAAGTACACGAAGACTTAAAAGAAAATGAAATTAATAAACTGAAACAAGGGAACACGCTCAGATCGTACAGCTAATAATTTCAATTGTTCTTTTGGCTTTAATTTGCGCCAAACGACAACGGCTAAATATCAACCCTTTTACGCGGCCGCCCACCCACACTGAGCTGTGTTGTTCTAAGCACTAAAGCGGCGAAAGCATTTGTTTCTTGGACGCGCCACCCCCTCAGCCTCAGCCTACATTTTTCAACAGTTGGCCAACTTTAATGTGGTTGGCGCTGTTGTTTATGTTTTATGGCACAGCCACCGTTCTATGCTACGACGACGATATCATATTTTAAAATGGTTGGGCCGTCCACCGCACCAATCAACCAGCTAGAGGATGGTGATAACGATGCCTTGTGGCATACATTTTCATTCATTAATCTTTAATGTTAATTAACCAACATTTTTCGGATACACGAGGACAAGTCTCGCGTTACCTATTAAAGATAATCCAAATTGTGTTATCACTCGATTTGTTTGTGGCGAAGTGGCGAAGTGGCGAAGTGGCGAGTTAGAATCGGAGGCAATTGACGGGCCAACCCTTTTTTGGCGCCTTACGTGAGCGTTACAGTTGAACGCCTTTCTTCACTAATGAAAGATTCCTAATTTAATGGCGCGGATGGCTCATAACATTCTCGGCGTTTTTTGTTGGCCGTTGATGATAATTTTCAGGAAGTTGATTCAGCGCTAGCACATAGAGATTGCTGATTCAGAAGCACTTCCACGATTGTCACTTTGACAATGGCAAATATTTGATGCTCACAAATGTGTACAGTGGCAGGTATAGCACTCGCGTACGAGTACTATGTTCCTGGGTTCCGGCCTATCTATGTGTGACCTAATAAATTGTTTTGTATACAAAATGAAATATGTCATTTCATAACGTGTAAGACCAGAGGTTTGGATTATTTGACAAATAAAAACCCCAAATTTCCGGCTGAGATTCACGTGGATGAGTAAAGTATTTTAGGAATTTGCTTCTCACGATAAGGCAAGTCGTAGTTGTCGTAGCTCATCATATTCTTACAATTAATTTCAAAATATAATTGATTTCACCAAACAGACGATAAAACAGTCTTCTTGTTTTCTCAGACCCAATTAGGAAAATGTGACCGTTTGTGGTGATGCTTCTTAAGTACAATAATTAAAAACTTTTATTATCGATTACATTTGATCACATTTGAATTGAATTGATCATTTAATCGTATAAATATAAGTTATGCGCAAAATAATGGTGTAGATGGCGCGGAATCGTGACGGTCGCGACTCGCGGCTCCACATCAGCCGCGCATAATCACGAGGCATTTGATGTTTCCATACAGAACGTTCATTTAGTTGGCAACGATCATGTGTTGGCTTTCGACTGTCGCCGTTTTTTGTGTTTGCTTCCAATTATAATTTATTGCCACTGATAAGGAGGGGATGATGTTCGGAGTTTTCGATTTTGGTAAAATAGACGCCGAAGAAAAAAAGAACCCATAAAGCTATATCTGACATTTAAGCTGTTTATCAAGTCTGATCAGAGCGTATTGCTCAAGTAAGTAGAGGGGCGCGCAACGACTGCATTTCTTCACAGTAAGACTGTAAGACACCGAAGCAGCCACGGGGTCGCCTTGATAACCTCTAGGAGCGATATGGTTTTTTTCGACGATCGTAACTTTAGTTTATTGCGTTGGATTCATGTTACTACACATTTTGTTTCCATACACTTTTGTAGTTTATTTTTTGTTTTCTTATTTAAATGAAGACAAGGAAGTACAATATTTTAATTTTTTTGTGTGATTTTTCTTTAAAACTTATCTTGCCGATAATAAATTTTAATTAATAAAAAAACATCCAAAATGCTTATCAACGTAGAGATATCAGTAGTACAGCTTATCCACAAAGTCTATAAAAAAGATGTTCATTATTTCTTAGATTACCGTAATCAAAAAAAAAAAATTAATTAACATATTCTTTAATGAAAATGTTCTAGTGTTTTGTTGTTTTAATCAATAAACGATTGACACTTATTCATATATGTTATGTAGTTTCTTCACAAATAAGAGTAAGAAGAAGGCCGGCACTATCATTAGCCAGTGTCAACCACTTGAACTTCCACGAGACTTAAGTGCGTTCCTTTGCCACCATAATACACTCGCCAACAAATTGAATTGCGATAATAAAGTTCACCTTGCTAATTAGGGGTCGTTTGGTCAAATACATCGCGAAGCCGCATGGTAGTCGAATCCATCGCGTGTCCAGTAGCCTCGACTGCTCTAAGATCAACAAATCAACTCTTGGAGGGGCAAAGGGTAAGGTACTCATTTGAATTAATGTCACATTAGAGTTATGGACTTAATGACCAATATGAGCTGCGGCCATCCCGGCGGTAATTGCCATTTCCGCCAACTAAGGTCATATCAGAAATGAATAGATGTGCAGTCGCTTGTATCATTTTCTTAAAAAACTTTGATTTGAGATCATTGAGGAATCAGTGCTCCTGTCAAGGAATATGTCAGTAAAGTTGGGTGATAAATGTACTAGAGCGACAGACGATCGCGTCTGAAGCCTTAGCACACTTGATTAACACTATAACGCCCTGGAAATATCAGCTGAGGAGAAATGGCATGTAAAAAAAGTGCCAGAGAAAATAAAGGCAAAGATTGAGGAGAAGAAGGATGGATTAACAAAACCGAGAGGAGCCGGGGATTAGGAGGGAAGGGAGGGGATCGGGGTCAAAGGCTAATTCAAATTCGATTTGATGTTCAATCAGCGTTTACGACAGCCGAAGAAAAATGACGATGTTGATGATGATGGCGAGGTGGAGGAAGCGAACCAGCTGTGGAAGATGGAAGGAAATCAACAATAACTTACACAAGTTACGGCGCTGCAAGAACAAAACGACGCACGTAGAGTGATGAGAAACCGCGGTGCGATCGGGCCGCCACGCATTTCGGATTCGTAGAACTTCAGGTACAATGTGGGCAATGCGCGATATTAATTTACTGAATGATTAATGTTCGACAATCACAGTTGATGTTTACTAATGATCGACATTGGCGTTTAAAATGCCCCAACAATGTTGTGTGGATGAAGTCTGTACATAAGACGCTGCCCAGACGGCCGTTTGCCACGCCACATCTTTAGCGAGCAGTTGCCGCGCTTTCGTTGTCCTTTCTTATATTTATATTCACATGTTCAAACACTAAATTAAACATCAGAATTTATCATCAGAGCTGATATTCATCGATAAATAGATGAGCAATTTATAGAAAGACATCAATGAAAATACTGATGGATGGAAAGCTAACAAAGCAGTAACTAAGTACAACTTCCAGAAAAGATTATTAATGAACTGCTGTGGAACTGGTGAGGATTGGAAAATTAACTGAAGATTGTTGTATGTTTATTAATCATCTTCATTTTGTTATAAGAAATGTAATTAAAAACGGAAGGCGAAATTTCTATATTTATTTGTTTCTTAAACTGACAATTGAAACACTTAAAACATAAATTTCATAATTATTAACCCAGAATGGCCACGTCTATACCGCATCAGTGCACGATCATTTGTTAGCTCAAGGCGGAGTGGTAATCTGTCTTAAGTTAATTTATTTATTATTAACGATTTTCTCGCCGTGCACTTTCAGGTATAACTAATCACAAAAAGCGACCGCATAAAAACTAATTAAAATAACACTCGTGGTACAACAATGAATGCGCTGGCCAGCCTAATAATGGCAGTTTCTCAAAAATTGATGGACGCAAAGAATTGCTGCTATATAGACGATTCAATCATAATTAAGTCGTTAATTTCGGTGTGTATTTTCATTAATCCACTGAGCGAATTCTGAGACGCGTGTGTAAGCGTCTGGCGAGCCAATGGCACAAATAGACGTCCCATAAGAAACAATTCCAACCAGTAGATTCATTTGTTTGAGCACTAATGGACCTCCTGAGTCTCCCTGCGATTACCACATAGTTTATCAAAAACTCTTGCAAAATGATAAAGAAAAGAAACCTTAAAGAATCAACTCACCCCGCACGACCCCTTGCCAAAGCGGCTATAAGAACATATTTCTGTACCACTGACTGTCAAACCCAATTGATTGCACTCCTCATTTGTTATGGTTGGGAGTGCCAGCTGTTGTAGTTTATTGGGTATTCCACCAAAACGGAAGCTTGTCTTGTAGCCCCATCCCGTGAGAACGCACTGGACACCGCCTCCGATTACCCGAGATGAGTACTGAATTGGTTGGACCTAAGCAAAAAGTCTTTAACCAACATGGTTTTACCCAACTAACTCAATCACATACAGCGTCACTGAATTCAAACGAATTGGCCACACGAATGATGCTAATGTCGCTGCTCTGCAATTCCACGTAATTCGGATGCACTAAAGTGGCGGCGATTAGGTGGCGAATGCCGCGGCTCGACAGGTCATTGGTGCCCACGACAACAGACAGCTCATTGAGCGGCAGTTTGACGACACAGTGAGCCGCTGTGACAACGTGGCGTGGCGTGATTATCGAGCCGCCACAGTTGTGGGTCCAGTTCTTGCGACCCGTTCGTATCAGAGAAAATACATAAGTGTCTGCCAGCACCTGCAGTGACACCTGATAGGGCACCTGACCTGATGCCTCTGTGCCGCCGACCACACGTAGCGACGCGCCTATGCGGAAATTAGACAAAATTTGAATTAATCTATCTTTTCACAGTTCGAGTTCTGACCTGAAGCACCAGCCACTACTTGTAGAATCAGAGTCAGAATTATGGATAAGGCACCTGTGGAACTCATTGCTGAACTAACGTGGGAGCTCGTGAGTGAATGCAATCACCACATTATCGGTTATGCAACGCGTGCAGCGCCTGGTGCCCTCAATTATTCGTGAGTAATGCAATTTCAGCCCAATTATAGGTAATATGTGTTCGCACTGGCAATTGTGGTAATTCAGATGGCTTTCGTTTTGCTTAGTCATTGTTAAACGCAATTTATAATAAAATCATAAATTTCAAGGAAATGCGACAACTATTCTTTTAAATGTATTTGTCTTACTTAATATCGACGTATTTCCAAAAACCATTGAGCCATCTTATTGATAGAAAATTTACTAAGATTTGTCTTACCAAAACTAATAGTCTTATAAGAAGACTACAACCATTTCGTTTAGAGATTCTTTCCAATCGCATGGAGAAGGTGCGAATATTTATCCGTTTCCAGTAATCATGGTATTTACGACTAAAGCGATTAAACGTCAAGATGCGTAAATATCACAAAAGGAACACCAGCGAGCCGCGTCGAGCATCGTATTTAATCATAAACTGTAAAATACGTAACATAAAATGTTTACAGTCGCATAATTGAACGACTATAAACTGCAAGATTAGCTCTCTTTGTGGGGCTCGCTGCAGCGAATCGCATTCCCCCCCCCCCCCCCCCCCCCCCCCCCCCCCCCCCCCCCTGCCCACAAATACGCGAATATTGTATTGGCATGTCGCGTCCGCGGCCAAACTGCCAATTGATTGCAGAGCTGATCGGAAAGTGCGTGGCCCGTCGAAGATCTCCGCTGTGCTGCACTCACACACGAGCTAAGACAACATTACGATCGCATTTGGCGTGTTTCCTTCGTTTTCCTTTCCAATGCGCTCGCTGATTGTTGTATGGACTTTAATTTAAATTTAACACTTTCAAACAAATGTTTTCCCGCGTGCCGATCCGTGAAAAGTGAAAAGTGAAAACAGAAAGCTCACACATGAACAGCATCCTCGTACGCTCACTGACTGCTGGCCGGGGAAGCGAGCTGGCCAGAGAATGCCAGAATGAAATACCAATTGGTACTGAGATTTATTTGTAGGCAATAAATTTTCCTTGCGCCAAACAACTTTGACAATTCTTTGTTGAGCGCGTTTTCAGTGCACCATAGGCTTGTGGCTTCCTCCTTCCATAACCCTTTGCCTTTCCCTCTTCCCCTAATATACGGCCTCTTGTCCTCTTGTGCAAGGGATTCGCGCATATACTTAGATGAAATATTGCTCGGAGCCGAACAAGAGGAACAAAACACATGTGGAACGAGGAACTGCGCTAAGGGATTGAGGCAAATATATTTGTACATTTGTGTGATAGATAATTAATTAACAGATTAAGAAGATGATTGGAAGTGGTATGTTCAGGGTGGCCGCTTCTGCATATATTTGTACAGTCATTTTCTTCTTTCACGGCAAAACGATTCGTGAATTTAATGGAATGCATGCAGGTGACTCAAACCGTTCTGTGCGTCTTTCTGAAAGTACTTATAATTTACGAAGTAAAGCAGCTTTTCTGGCCAATTATTATGACAATCTTCGCAACTTGCGACATTCTTTTTCATAGGAAATGTGTGATGATTAAATGTTACCCATTCTTGTAAGATTCGTACTTTGTGCATATCTTTGCCTATGACAGTGGAATCTTTATGGATAATTTATAGATTTAATGCTAACCGACCTTCTTGTTACATAAATTCTATTAAGTCCTGTTATGATTTTATTAAGCGGATCATAAGAGGTTTATCTTCATATATGTAATTATATTAACTTCTAAGAGACTTTTGTATGTTTTTTTTAAAGTATATTATAACAAACCAAAGAAATAAAGTAAACCATTTTTCAGATAGATTTAGTAATCAACCACAAAAGTCGGAACAGATTGATCCAATATATGTTAAGTCTTGACTTCTTTTAAAAGAGCTTGGAAAGCTCTAAAACAAAATGACTTTTATAAATGCAATTTTTAAATCTGTCCACATCTTTTGTTTGTTTTTATTGTCAATATTGCAGCAATATCAGACAATTCCGCCTCCACCTTGCGTCAGGTCTTGTGAATCTGTCACTTCATTCACGTCAACCAACCCGAAGAGTTCTCAACATTAAATCGATAAAGTGTTAATTTATATCGTCAATCTGCGGTAATCATATGCTGTCAAATCGCACAAATTGTCACGCTACAGGCACTTTATCCACATAACGACTTGATACAGTCCCGACGCGTTCAATGAATTCCCAATGGAACGTTTCCCGTCAGCCATCGACAACGCACAGCAAACAGCTATTCCACACTCCACAATCACACCGACTCTGTGCAGTTTTCCCCAGAGCACGTTTCCAATTGTACGGAAGCTGCATACAAGCAGCACAAAACAAAAATCACAGAAAATGTAAAAAATAAATAATAAAAAAAAAAGAAGCAAAGAAAATTCAAACTGGAAAGCACTGTACCTACATAATATCCTGCTGACGGTTGCGGCAAATGTAAGCACCCGAACCACCCAACTACCCTGCACTGGGTGGGGGAAATAACCGAAACGGAATAAGGAAAACCATGGAGGTGGAAAGAAAATAAAAAAGATGTGAAAAAGCCGCAAAAAAGTATCTAACAAATCAAATTTAACAACTTCAAATGCGTTATTCGTGTAAAAATTTACATATTATATTCTCTCGGTTGGCAGTTGTCGTGCACCGCGTCAGGGTGTCCTGATGGCTGTGCGCCCACCTTGTAACTGGATTCAGGCGATTGAATAGCTTCATCATCTTCGGTGTGAAGGAAGACTGAGTGACTCATAAATATCAATATCTATAAGTCAGGCGGTGGGTGGCAGCCCTTTTCTGTGTGTTTTATTAAGTGTCTCTGTTTTACCTATACATACACAATATAAAAAAGGGTTTTCACTTGTAAATCTCTTTTTAATAGTTTTTTTTTTAAACGTGTCAAATGCTTTTCTAAAGTGTCTTAATTATAAGATCCTGTTTTACCATCTGTTTTAATGAATCAAAAAAAAAATTGAAATACTGTTTGCTCCCAGCAATACAGTCAATAATGTGAATTCAACGATTTTGTCTCAAGGAACTATTCTTGATACATGCCCTTCAACTATGAACAAGGCCATTTCCCAGGTGGATTTCCTCATAACTCATAAGTGTCAAATACAAGTTAGCGTAGAGAACCAACAAATCTGTCTCATCGCACATTATTTGTACCAATCTGCCATATTCAATATGTAAATAAACATCACATTCGATCACATCTGAGAGGAAATGATTTCCGGTGCGCCATCGACGTCTCCTCATCTCCAGTTTAATGTGTTTCACCCCCATTACATTTTCCAAATAAATTACACTCGATATATGTATCATATGAGTGCCTTTTTCACATGCCCAACATGAATGATATCGACATAATTTGTGTGGCTTTGTGCGACACATTCCCAACATCTTGTCGCCACCGAACGGTGCGGGTAGGGTCGCAGGGATGAAGATGATTTATAGTAACCGTCGTACAGCGGATTTTCCAAACACTATATCGAGTGATACTTCAGTGAATTGTTTTGTTTCGACATACTTATATGACACAGACGCACGAGTTGCGCTGCAAGACATGTCTGGGACATTATTTTTGCGCGATTCAGCCACATAAGACTTCACCCTCTGATATATGTGAAGAAATTTGTTGATTTATTTGGCATAAGTGATTCTCCGAATATTATTAGAGCCAGTAAAACTATAGATATGAAATGGAGCTACCCCGAAGTTGACAACGGCAACGGTTGAGCGATCCAAGGCATTACTTTATATACTGGCGACGTATGCTGCCAGCGACATCGTGAAGAGCCTAACCATTTTTTGTTCGCTTGGTGGCTGCCGCTGATGCAAAAATATAAAAATAAAATATGCCACAAACGTTCCTAAACTTTATCTCACAATATCAAGGGAAACTGAATTGATAGGGAGAGTAACCGCCTTGCCAATGCTAAAGAAAATTATTTTAGTTGACATAGAGATAGACTTTGCCTTTTAAAGTAATTTGTATCTTAAGTCCAGCGCGGTTGTTTTCCAGACCTATTATTTGTGTCTGTTTCTTCCGGTACACTTTTCTTTAGATTGCGTCAGACTCCAACCCCACACTCGATTGCCGCCCTTCGTCACGACAGACTTCTGAATTTCCGCATAATTTAATTTCTCATTGTGATTTGTATTCATATCGTTTTCTTCTTCTTTTTATTTGGTTCCTTCCTTGTGAAATGCATATTTCATTTGTCAGTATATCTTTCGTTTGCAATTTGTGTTCGTTATTTATGAGTTTTGACTGGTTAAAGCGTTTTTTGAATTGGGCCTGTAGCCCCACGATATCGATAGCTGTTGTTAAAGTGAGTTAACATTTATTTATGCAAAACATTTAGACTCGAATGCAACAAGTTTATGTGGGGAAAATTCAATTCAAATTGGTAAGTAGTCGTTTTGCTGATATGATAAGGTTATTTTATATTTTTTAAATAAAACTAAAACGATGGGATATGCAACTGGTTTTAATGGCGTTCTCGACCTACAAAAAGTGGTAATTAAAAACTTTAATGTTCTCCTTACAAAATTTTTAGGTATCGAACAATATTTTTGAACCGTAAAAATTGATTAAATCGAGAGAATTCTCGAACACCACCAGCAAGGGTGAATCCCAGTCCATATAGCCACAAAGGGAATTTAAATTAATATATCAGGCAGACAAAATTCTGTGATTATGACAAATCCGCTAATATCCCAAATGTGTGGAAGATATGCTAGCAAATCTGCGTATGATAATGTGACAATGAAATATCACCCCATTGTGGGACAAATAACGAGTGGCCAAGTTGTTTTAGACGATATCATTCCTTTGATTTGCATAATACCGGCTGTACATGGTGAGCATGTTATCCGCAGCACATACGCAGAGTTGAGGGGGTGTTGCTGGCCGGCCACACCAGAAAAAGAACTGGGGTGCCATGGCAAGGTCCTGTTGATTAAATTAAGAAGGCGTTGTCTTTCGTTTGTACATTCTATTAAATTTACATGTTGGGTTATATTCGTTTAGTATTGCAATTATCCGGCACTGAGCCAGTGTACGTGCAGACGGTCCCAGTGCTCATCTATCATTTGGACGGTGAGTCGCGTAATTGTAATATTAGAGGGATGTCGCCAGTGACTAGTCGGATATGCGGGGTTGAAGTTGAGTTGATGGAGTGGCTAATATATATATCATTGAAATTTGCTGAGATTGTCAGGAAAAGTTTGTGCTCGTGACTTGTGTATATTAATATATATATAACAACTTGAGTAGATCTGGGCTGAGTACAGGGAAAATTCTGAGCTGGGCAAAAATTGTTTTTTTTATTCACCATACCAATAAGAACAGATTTGTAACTCAATGCTTTACAAAACAGTTCTTGTTTTGAATATTTTTAATTGTAATAATTTCAATGAAGAATATGTTGTAATACCGTTTGACATAATATCTTAAAACTAAAAGTCATAAAAATGTCATGCTCGTAGATGTACTGCTAAGGAGATAGTAATCTGAAAACGGCTCACTATAAATCACTTCGGTGCGGTGTATTGATTGTTCCCTTGAGCCACCATTAAAGCCAGTTACCATAACTCTTTTACGCTGAATAATTGCTCTTCTGTTAATCATTAAAATATTTCCAGAAATTACGTATAAATGCCACAACTTTTGTATTTGTTGTTGTTGTTTTATATTTCCTCTTTTTTTTGTTCGTCATCAGCCTGTTCGCGGCCCTTCCAAACACTCACATGTGGCCATACAACTGTATAAATGCGTGGAAACCATTTCAATATCATAAACAGTGCGCCTCGCTGCGTGTCGTATATTTTATTGCTCAATTTCTAAGATTTTCAGCTGCCTGATGAAATTTGCTGCGCTACTCTTTATTAATATTTTATGTTGACAGTTTGTTGGTTTTCCATTCTAATTTTTATATTCTTATTTGAAACAATTAAAACGAATATAAAAAAGGCAACAACTAACTCGAATCTCCGAAATGGGATGCAGATAGCCGCAGATGACATGAGTCAGGCCGACTATAACTAACTATTAACTTGTATGCAAAGGCAAAGGTTTGCGCTCATTTTTATTCACTCACACTCGGATGGATGCTTTATGTTGATGGTGCAGGGATGGTGAGGCTGAGGCGGCGGTAGGGTGGAGGAAAGGGTTCTATTTTCGAGAGTTTTACATCCAAATGTTTTCTGAATTTATATACTTTTCGGTGGGCAAACGAGAATGCGCTGCGCCGCGCCGCATTAATTTATGAAGTGTGTTTGTGGTCTGTATAAGCGCGGTCGTCTCGCTTTTTATTGTCTAACTTTTTTACGGGTGCACAAGAATACTTAATTTATAGATGAGTGAACTTAAACGTCCAAATTTGGTGATAGAATCCGACGAATGTATTAATATGATGTATGGGGGCTTTAGGTGTTTTATTATCTCAAAAACGGCTGATAGAAATTATCGGGATGCAACTAACTGGAGTAGTTGGAATGGGTAGCAGTCTAAATCTGCCTTTTTGAATAAATTAACCCTTAAGCACACGATATTCTGAATTTCCCCAAAAAAAAAAAACTCAATACCAATAAGCAAACATGCACGTTTGACACGCCATCAAAAAATCACCTCGTTATGTTAAACTATATCCGTTTAACGTTTTTCCCCATAATGCGCTGAAAATCATACATTAAATCACATTACCGTTCAGTCACTGGCCACGTCGCGTCGCTTCAACCCTATCCCTCCTCCCTCGCTACTCTCATTTATTTAGTCGACCATGCAGTGCGCCGCGCCGCCTAATTGCAGTCATACATCCGATTCATGTGTGCACACATCCCTTACAGTATCACTGATAAGGAAGTGAGCGTTCTTCATGGCCGTTGCGCGCAGCAAAACGCTCAAATGTTCGTCACCTTGCCGAAATATCTGTGTGGGAACCGCATTGCAACGGCCAATGCTGCACACCTGCATTCCGTATCAATGTCGCTCGTCCGCAGCAACTGCACATGTGCGCCGTATCATAAACACATCCTGTAATTAATCCAGTTATCAACAAGTCAAATCAAGCGGAAGATGAGGCCTTTTGCGTGTCAGCTTTTACCTCTAACACAATTTCGGTGTTGTCGTTTTTTTTTTTTGATTTGAGGAAGTTGTCTGGACATTGAAATTTGATTTGAAATTTAAATTACTAAATATCGTTTTTATTGCACCTTTGCGACATTGTTCTTCCGTCCGGATGGAAAATTGCTGGCTGACCGCAATAACGATTAATTTAATGCCGCTTATTATGAAAGGGGTTGATTTTATCAAGGTATTTTGAAACCGACTTTCGCCTTTTATATGCTGACGTTTTTCAGTTGAACTATTTCTTTGATTATAATGTCCTAGCACTATGACTTCTCTGTTTTCTTAGACCATCACGATGGTCAGAAGCAGACAAACAATGAAGGCTACCTACTGTGACGGCACACGCTCACAAAGCACGCGTCGTTTGCGGGTGCAAACAACTAACTATACGGTCAGCTTCCGGGTGTCTCAATGCATCTTTGTGGTGTAGGCGATGGCCTGCCAGCAAATTTGTCTCAATTATCTAAATGCATTCAAATGGTGCACAGATGTCATGTCGAGTTAAGTTGTAAACGTTGATGCATTTATTTGTCGTCCTCTTTCCAAAGGCTGGGCATGACCAAAGCAATTAGAGCGGTCTCGTTTGACCGATTACCACCGCAAAGCAAAGTCTTTAGCGGCATGACAAATATGAAAAGTAATACAAATTCTGCAGTCTTTAAGATGGATAGAAACAGATGTTTTGTGTATCTGAGATATACGAGTATATTCGACCTAGATACTAAGACGGTGGTACAAACCGAGTTCCCACGCCCCTTAATATTCAATTAAATAAATGAGATCGACAGGATCCACATATTTTCCGATTTTGTGACTCGACTACATAGTTTCCTTTGCATTTTTCGACACATACGAAAAACATACGATTCCTAAGGGATCGTCGGCGCATTTAAATGCATTTATGTCGTTTATACCTTTCTTGCCATCGTATGTTGTTCTTGTAGTTCGATGCACTCTGCAAGGCGAACAAGTCTGTGGTCTCTTTTTGTTTTGTTTCTTCTACTAATTTGTACTTCCGCAAAATTAATTAAAATTTTATTTTAATTCCTTAACGTCAAACGTATATCCTTAAATCAATTTACGACCGTGAGAAATTTGGTGTTTATGTGAAGCGGAGCGCTGTGGTTTCGAGTTTAAGACATTCTTTATTTGTGAGGGTGCTTAAATCAGAGCCGAATAGTTCGACAAGACATATATTTGTATAATAAAATTTGTTTATTTGTTTTTATGACCAAATGGGAATTATCCAACAATCTTTTATTAGTATTTAAGTAATTCAGGTTTCTCTAGTTTTTGTGAACTTTTAGAACTACAAGAAACGTTGGTTCACTTTATCCAAGAAAAAGGGCTATATAGAATTTAAGGGATTCGAAAAATGTTTTTGAAAGAAAATATTGTTACTTTTCATTGAATCAAATACCCACAACCCGTTGATTAATCATGCATTTGCATTGCATTGGAGACTCTCGTCAGATTCATTATAACCGATGACCATCTGCTCTTTGTGCCTTTAGAGCTTTCAATCTCAACCTCACCACAACCGAGTCGGCATACTTATAACAGGCAAATGAAAAACGGCGAACCGAAGTAGAAGAAAGAGAAGCCACAACATTCTAATTCATATGTCACAAAGAATATCATCCGCAATCGCCTGGAGGTGATTAGTGTTGTGTTCTTCGATTCAAATGTAGGGAATAATACAGCGAAATTGAAGTTCAGACTGTCGCGCTGCCGCAGCCAAGCACTTTGCCGTCGAGAGCATAGTGCAGCGTCGTAAGGGTGCGCGCAAGATGAAAATTACGTCTAATAACAATGGAGAAGGCACACAAGAATATGCAGATTGAATGTCGGCTCATATAGAGCGCCGGCCGTTCTGGTGCACGCGAAGAGATGCAGATTGTGGCTGGGGACATCGGCCGGTACGAACAAAATGTGCAAAAAATTGAAATGCATGGATATGCAACTGAATTTTGAGAGAATAAAATCTGAGGCGAATTTTTCCTATATAATATGCAAATATGAATTCACATGTTTCCTATGTGTCGGCGAATTGCTCGGCAAGTATTGCCAGCGGCATGTTGGCATATGTGATATGGTATGTGCGCGACTGAGATTCTGTGTCACCCCCTTCGCGTTTTCATTATCAGTTTACTGTTGTGAATATTTTTGCATTGTCAAGCATATCGGATTTGGGCCAGAAACAAAAAAAATGGACGAAAAAATTGAACATAACTGATGTGAGTGGGTAGTAAAGGGTAGGTTCGTTTCAATAGCAGATGAATTGGTCGGGTGTTGCACGCTGACATTTGATATTTGACGTGACATGTAGCTTATATGCCCTAGGGATTTCAGTTATGTAGAATTAGTCGTGGTATGCTATTTAGGAGAACAACCACAAGAAATTATAATAATTTGTTTTCATAAACAATCGTATGGTATGATAGCAAACTGAAAATTGTACTCAAAAATTGCCGGAAAATTTCCTATTTAACCCAAAGTTCTGTAGTTACATAAAACAAAAATCATGACAAAATATTATCGCTTAAAGAAGATTTTATGAAATCCAGGCAAATGCTTTTCCAAGGTCAAGATCACATATAAGTCTTTTTAAATGATTCAATTTAAAGCGTTTCTTTTACTTGCAATTTCATAGAAGAAATTAATTACTTAAAATTTTAGAATATTCAAAATTAAACATCTCTATACGTTCTAAATGTTTTAAAATTGTAATTCCTGACACTTTTATTTTATAAGGAAAATTTATCTCACCATTCTCTAGGCCACTTAAACTCATACATCTACACAAAGGACCCTACCTTTGCAAGGCTAATGCAAAAACGCCTCAATGTAGTCAAATTATTGAAAAGGTATGCAAAGGATATCAATATCCTTTGTCAATAAATTTTGTTTTTTAATATTTAAAATATAATAGCATACTTTTTACGGTCATACCTTTCAGGATTATTTTAATAATAGTTTCGAAGGCTCATTGTTTTCAAACTCGTTGCAAATACAAAAATATGATATAGATTCTTCAGTATAATTGTTTATTGAAGGTCGGCTTACCTTCTATCAGTACAATATTTCCACCAAATCTGCCATAAAGATTCGAGTTTAGATACAAACAAGAAAATACTCGCCATATAGCAGAAAACTTGCTTTTGAGCACATTTATGCCGGCACATATACGCAAAACATAACTTACGTTGCAGCAAAACGCCATGCCTCAAAGAAATGCTAGAGTCTATACCACAAAGCACCTACATCCCGAATATATTTCAATTAAATACATCAATTAATTACAAAAGCAAACATGGAAACTGGATAGGTACTTCTATTTGTTTATGTAAATAAAGGGGCGGGTTCTGATAAACGCAAGCCAATAATAATTATTGGGATCTCGCGATAATTTATAGCGGTTCGATTTGGCTGGAGGTCCAACGAGTTTCTGCATATTCATATATGCAGCTCGCCGCATACAGTACGTATAGAGAAATGCAAAGAGTGCAGCGAGGAGGACGCATCTTGTGTCGTTTTTTTTGTGCACGAGACATGCAGTTGGAGTGCAACTTGTGCAGATCTTGTCGCTTCGACGCGACGATCGTCATTGTGCAACATTGTGATTCACTGAGGTAGGTTCCTGGATTGGTAAACGTCGTATCTGTAAATCTTCGCCTGCAGATTTCTGAATTAATATTCATTATTTTATCTGCAAGTGAACAGAATTTATGTAATTGTTGAAAATATTTGGATCTGTATCAGGTTTGATTTTAAATTGCGATTGTAATGTTTGGATACAATACTGGAATCATTTATGAACGATTTCATCGTTATATCTGCTCGAATCTTTCAGCTCCATCATCTGAAAAACTCGAAAAGATAAATAGGAGAACAAGGAAGCCTTAGACATTTATTTCAATTGGATAATTACAATTTAAATGAAACGGTTATTTTTCAAACCAAAGAGGAAACCGAAAAAATGTTGAAAAGGTAAAAGTAATTAATGGCGAGTTATTAAACAATCCGTAATGAGCCGTGCCACACTCGAATTGTGGACATTTTTTCACTTTGACCAAAATTTTTCCCAACATATAACTAGCTGCAAATAAATGAACTTTGGTGCGGCATCATTAACCACCATATCCATATAGTCGACAAAAGGGCACCCGAAGCCAAGAAAAAACAAAACTCACAGGAGCAGTCTAACTCTATCACAAAGGCCAGGACAAAACAAAGTATTAAATTAATTGTGTCTTCATGTTTTGAAACAATTATAACAAAACCATCGCATTATCATAAAAGTTGTCGGTATCGGGTGTTCAGTACATAAAATCCAAGCGCGACGAGTTAGAGGGGAAAAGCGATGAATAGGGGTGCCCTTTTGCGTGCAACCCTTTTTTATGTTTGTTACTGGGCTCCGCGCATGCAGCACTCGGTGCACTTCAATCACCTAAATCAACAGAGTTGACCTTAAATGTGATGCTGTTGTTGTGGCGCCTTACCAGAACAATGGCAGCTTATCTCATTTGATATTGTAACGTCTCTATGGATGTCGGGTTGGTGGTTGTGGGTTAAAGAGGTTAAAGAGCTTAAAGGGTTAGAGGCTGCATGAAGAGATGCAAAGGAAGTGAATGTAGACTTGTTAAATGACAACAAAAGCATTTAACGAAACCGTATAGTAATTGCTAAGATGGATAATAAATGATTTGTGAAGAAACGATTGTAAATTGTAGAAGAGTTCCAGGAACTTACTAGTCAAATGATTATGAATGAACAGCAGGTAAATTCGTAGAAACTAAGAATCAAGATAAAAAAAGGCTGTAACGGATGATTCACTTTACAATAAAAAAGTTCACTAAAAACGTAGGAATTTCTTGATTCTATTGATCAGACATTTTTATAGATAAAACGGAACCGATACGAGTCTTTTCAAGATAACATTTTTTCCAGATCTTAAATCTTGTCCTTAATCTGAGAAAAAAAAACTCATAAAGTTAAAGCCTTCAAAAAAAATTATCACTAAATATTATTTTTTAAGCGATTGCGACAAATTGAAATTCCAAAATACGTAATAGGCTCTACTTAAAAGATGATTATTTAACACAAATATTTATTGTAAATCCACGTGTCACATTTTTCAACGTCTTACCCTCCCTAACTGATGTAAGGCCGACACTCCCGCACACCAAAAGACGCCTTTCGTGAGCCTATCGTGCAAGTATACAAACTATTACAATGTGAAGTCACAAATTATGATATAAGCGACATGTCGCGCATCTCACCGATGTGCATTGTGCAGTCTGCGCCCATCGATCTTGCACTGGCGAAAAGAAATTAGAAACTCTATAGCTGTTTAAATGAACACACAGCCGAAATGGATGACATCTATCTAATTAAGCATCATTATGTACTTTCGTTAGGCCTAATAACGAAGTATGGATACACTCAAGATGCACTTTATTTCAGGCGAAGCGGCAGGCGCACCATCAGTCGTCTCCTGCATCAGGGGCGCTGCGCTCAAACGACGTGCCGTAATGGCTCCCTAACTGCGGCGCATTTCTTCTATATTTATCTTTATATAAGATGTGAATGCATTGCTACAAAAGAAAACTGATGGGAATCGGAAAATATCATAAATAAACAAATAACGCGTCAAAGCGTTTGAAAATTAATATGTTTTAACGTTTCTACTCTGTTGACGTCTTTTACACAAGACTGTAGGAGTATTCTTTTTTCGTCCATCAAGATGACAATTAATTTACCATTTCGGAGACGTTAGCAGCCAATTATCATGTTTAAAATACATTCCTTATAATCAATAGAAGATACTAATCAGTTTCTTAATGTTGTCCTGTATGAAAAAATGATTTTTCAATAAATTATTGGTTCGTAATTGTTTTTTTTAGGACATTGTTTTTCCATAGGGTTCCATTTCTTCCTAAAGATTAAGTGCACATTATTTCGAATGCCATTTACACTTCAGTCATTCCCAGAGCCCTGTATCGTCGTTGCTCCATTTTAATTCAGTTGATTTACAATCACTTTTCGACATAAGACTGCGTGTCCGCCCGACAAACGTAACGAAACGATGGAAGTTTACAGCAAAATAATTATTTCCTTTAAGCGACGCGACGCTGCTCTCCATCGCGCATAAATGTGCCCAAAAAACGAAAAGAAAAGAAACTGGCGCGGCGCGGCACAAACAGTCGCACGCTTTCTAAAATTGGTATAAGAGTACGAGTATAGTGCTTCCCTTCGGCTCAGCGCCACAAAACTGGGGGATTATAAGACCGTAACAAAAAAAAAAAAAGCCAACGCTGACCCTCAAGGGTGACCCCAAGAAGCCGTAAATAGATTTCATATGTAAATCCATACGTGTGTATTATATTATGGGCGATTAACAGTTTTACTACACATATATTACCGATACATATTGAACGTGGAAGACGAAGCGTTGCGTTGCTGTGCCAGAAGAAACAGAAACGCACAATTCCACACAGGAAAGAAAATGTGCGTAAATCGTAAATTGGGCTCTGCTCGAGGACAACTTAATTGCATGGCCAGACGTTATGCGAGTTTAACGCAATTGTAGACGATTACCGCGAGTTTGTATGAGCGCAAATGTTTTTTTCATTCAAATTTCAATTCCGATATCCGGCGGTCGACACACAGGCGACATGCGTGCTTTTCAATTGAATTCATTGACTTCATATGGTGACCTCTTGGATTTTTAATTTGATTAATTCCACAACAACAAAAATGTGTTAAAATGTCTTTTGCAGTACAGTTAGCCAAGCAAAGTTTAGACAATCCAGTAAAACATCTGGATGTCGCATCACAGGAAAATGAAAACAATTTAACCCCTTCAACGAGTTGCATGTCATTAATTTAATTCGCCATCACCACCATCATACCGGTATCAATTGAACTATACCACGCCAGAAATGGACATGTAACGTATTATGTAACAGAAATAGCTGGCCAAACTACTCAACTGTAATCCTTTTGGCAGTAACCCAATGCATACAATAATAATGTGTAGAGACACAACACAAAACTGCACCTTTTCTTGACCGATTCTCATATCTCTAAGAAGCCAATGCGATGGTCAAAGGTGGCCATACCAAAAACGGATTTCTATAAATTATGTAAAAGGGGTCCCTCCTTACATTGACCGCCTTGAAAGCAAGCATTGTCGCCCAGCAAATATCCGCCTTAGCTATGTCCTGTAGCGATGGTCGTATACTAAAGCGTGTAAATGCCGGAGAATGTTCGGACAGACGGAAAAAGGATGCTTTCTCGGCAGTGATTAATGAGTTGCTGTGGCCGATATCACCTCGACGGTTCCTATCTTCCGTTGGAAGCATGAAGAAAATAGCAAATAAAATGCGTTCCTACATGTAAAAGGGGTAGAGCTGTGAATATCCAATATCATTAAATGAGTGGCCCTCTGAAGAACGGATAGAAGTTTTATTAGACAAATTGTGCAGAGTTTTCAGCACATTAGAACAACAGCACCAGAGTCGATCTGGCAGCACAGATTCGCTGGCATTGATAAGGCGATCGCATTCACTGGTCACAATCGCCAAACTCGTCGACATTCCAAGGGTTGGCGGCCAATGATGTGTACGTAAAATCTTTGGCAAATCGCAAAAGGGTGGATGCGTAAAGGTCGGTGTCGTCTGCGACTTCTACACACGCGACCGCACAACTAAAGTGGCGTACACACCAACAAATGGCAACACCATCATTCATGCGGCTTCCCGACACTTTGACTCACAAAAGGCTTATTTAAATGGTCGACAATAAATGCCTTTCCTTCACTTATCACAGCTGAATTGTACAGTATAACGCCGACAACATGATATTCTTAAATATACGCTCAACCCTTATCCCTACCCCACACAGTTAACATGTGTAAGTGTCCCAAAACACCCACTGTGGCTCCTTTGCACTATAGTTTGACCACTTTTAGTGCCGAATACTATGGGCATTGTAGCGGGTGTATCCGACTTGGGTATGTTCATTTTGTCGTGGCGATGGCAAATTACTTTGAAGGGGGTGCAAATTACCTCGCGCCCGCTATCTTTGTGACTTGCATTAGCATACTACATAGTTTAATGGCAAGAGCAGCAGGGAGGAGTGGGTGGTATAGCAAATAAAATAAAACATGGAATGAAAGAGAGAGTGAAGTTACAATAAGTAGGAAAAGAATCGTGGAAAAACATGGCTGCAAAATACTGAAGCTTAAATAGGATTTAGTGCGGCATTTTGCCATGCGTTACCACTTAAATGCCTTTTATACCCATAATCTTTAGATAATCTGTTGAGATTTCCGTCTTTTTTTCACGCGCTTCTTGTTAAAAGCTGTTTAGACTTTACAGCGCGGCTCAATGGCCTAGCGACAGCACCAAACATAGCGGACGGCAAACTGACGACAGCAGCACACACAAAAAGACAAAAAACAACCATCATAAAAAAACGTTTGAATAAGGAACATCTTAACGGCAAGGGAAGCAAGGGGAAGACGCAACGCATCTGTTTGTGTATAGATTATGGCGAGAGAAGGATCTATTCTATGCTAATACGGCGGTGATTATTTATTTAGAAAGTGATCTAAGTAAGAGTCAATAAACACGTACATCTGTTTTTTAGCTGCTGTTGAAATATTATTTTTTTGTTTGTTAGTTTCTAATAAGGAAGTTTAATAATTGCTCTTAATTGTTTTGTCATCTTAGAACTGGCTACAAATTTACAATCATAAACTCTTTTTATGAAACTTTTTAGTCCCTTCCATATTGTATGTGATTTGTTGCCGTAGAATGCACCGCACTAACAGATGCTACCAGTTTTCTAGTCTACCGCCACAACTGCAATTTCAAGTAAAAGCATTTTATTTGTCTTGAAATTTTGTTTTTAAAAGTGTTAAATTACCCACATAAACCTCTTTCCATGTTATTGGGATTCTTTCAAAAACATGATTCATTTTGATGAACATATCTACATTTAAAGCGGTAATGAAATTACACTGTAATGTTGTTCAGGATTAGGATAGATTTCCGAAGCATATGAGGCTGCCATTCGAGGTTCCCAATGGTAAGTTGGGGAATTCAGGACGGTTAGGTCTTAAGGGTTAAAATAGTTCCAGAACAGTTTTTAATGTAAGAAACTATTTGATTGAAAATTCTCAAAAGATCACCGTACAAAAAGAAACTCAATATAATATTTTGTCACTTGATTTTTTTAACAACACATCTTATCAGACGTTGCGTCTCGTTTGACTTAAAATCACGCGATCAAACACAACCATCTCGAAGGACAGGCAACGCAAAGTACACGAAGCCCTTTCACCACCTCCTGCATGTTCGTACTGCCCAACCACCAGGAGCTGTCAGGCTCATAATTGAGCAAGCTGCATATATTAAACGTTCACGCGAACAAAACTGCAGGCAAAATTGGCGCACACGAAAACGACATATGCCTGGGTGGCCTAATTAAACGCAAATTAAAATATCGCATCGTCTTCGTGAGGTCTCTGTCTCCACAACAGTCCTCGATGGAGCCCACCGCCGCACCACCAGTGCACGCTTCCCACTTAATATTCAATATCTTTATATCTATATAAATATATTATGTTTATTGGATTGCCTCCCGCGCGTACATTCATCCTCTGACCGCGGAGTGTTGTCATGTCGTCTTGCCGCGCGCCCGCCACGACGTGTGCAGCTTCTGGAATTGAGCGTACGCTTCTTAGCTGAAACAGCGATTATGTACCCGCTGTGGTCGCATCCGTTGCGACTTGCGATGTATTAATTTATATATTGTATTTTTGTTGGGCAAGTCGCGTCTCTCGCTTATGGAGATGGAGATGGTCACCCACCAACATCGGCCCAATGATTGTATCAAATTATCGTATTGAGGACTAACTAATATTATGCAAATGGAATGCACTACAACAGCACCAGCCAGGCACATGTGCGAACTGAAGTATCGCGGATATGTTGTGGGAATGCTCGTATGTAGGTGATGGCGACTTGATCAACTGCGGTTTTGTACTAATTGACACCCACGGACTGATTGCACCGCTTCTGAATATAATTAAATGTTGGGTGATTGTGGTGTTGAGATCGGTAAGATGTTTGCAGGTAGGTACAGGGATTTTTGTTTGTAGCTAGATTCATTTGGTGTGTGACTTCCGGTGGAAAAAGTTGTTTTGTATCGTAATTGGACATACGAGTAGATTTTATTTTATTTAAACATGATTTATTTTCTTTTCCCCTTTTGAAACTAATGAAACGGACATTTTGTGAAATACTTTATTATGTATTATGTATTCTTGAATAAAACTTCCCTTATCGGATATTAAAATTCATATAACAACACGCACAAAAATTAACCCATGACACGAACGTGAATTTCCACACAATTGTCATAATCGGATGATTAAAAAAGCAAATACGCACTTAAAAAGTCACCAAACCGTTTAGTTCAGCCTACGTCGAGTAGCACTCGTAATCGCACCTCCACTTTCACCCTCCGCGTACAAACGATTTCCATAAACACGCGTGGCCACCCCTTGCTGCCAAGCTGAGGGCATTACAGCAAATGAGAAAGGGTGTCCAACCATAAAACCGCAATTAAGGTCTCATCTTTGACCAGATCACGGTCCAGCCACACCACATCTAAACCACACGCAGTAATTTGGCTGCCTCCTACGAAAACGACTAATTTCTCGACGGGCGACAGCGCTGGGATGATGCGGGGTGGCTAAGTTGCCATTTGCACACTCACCACGCCACATGGGTTGAAAGATTAACCCAAATATGACCATGAATAATAACAATAATCATAATTATAATATGTGATGTATCTTATACTGCGGCTAATGTTTTCACGCAATTGGAGTGCGGCTGCATCTGTGCTGTAAGGAAGATTCCGGGTGGAATATTTTATGAAATAAATGTGTCTTCTTGGCCAGCTGGGGGGTGAGAGATTCTGCCGGCCATGCTGGAGGCGCCGCCGACTACGGCTAAAAGTGTTTTAAATTGGTCGCCGGCCGCACAATGTGCCATTAATGGCGCACAGAGTAATGTTTTACATTTCTTAGGAGCTATGCCGCTTATGTGGCCTGTG
Source organism: Sylvicola fuscatus (assembly GCA_026546915.1). Classification (NCBI taxonomy): domain Eukaryota; kingdom Metazoa; phylum Arthropoda; class Insecta; order Diptera; family Anisopodidae; genus Sylvicola; species Sylvicola fuscatus. The sequence continues at coordinate 65,678 of JANSTS010008054.1, read as the reverse complement.
GTGCTCATAGTTTATGCTGAGTACGCTTTTGTCAATGGCAATCGGCACCATGGATATTGCACTCGCACCACTCGCGCCTGCTACCCACCCCAATTGATTTAATTGTTTTAGTTTGTGTAATTACAATGGTTTTATGTGAGCGCTACTTAAGCGCTGTTTGGCTGTGGCTCGTGGGTGGGTGGTCGCTTTCAATATTGCAGTTTGCCGCAAATTATGCCATTTAATTTCATGTCGTTTGGCTTTTGGATGCGGTCCTCTAACTTATTCGAGTCGTGTTTATCTGCATTTATTATAATTTATGGTTGGAATCTTCAAGTGTCTATATGCATAACCAATTAAATGTATTGGTATTAACTTTCATTGTCACAAAAAAGCGGTCAAAAAGGATTGACCAATTGGCCAGACTCTAATGGGCTCAATGTTGGCTGTTCTTGAAGGTATTTCGAATTTCCTGTGTTCATGGCTAATTTTAAATGAGTTCAATTGTCAAAAGGCATTCCAACAAACATGGACATTACCTCAACTTAAAGAGATAATTACTAAACCCTTTAGAAAACATTTTTATGTCAATGAAATTGACTATTAATTAAGGATGCCTCTCAGATGTCGCAATGCGCAACCAAACAATTTAATCTAAATCGCGAATAAATCCGATTCCGGCGATATCCGCGGCATTCTACTTCAAACAGCAGCATTGTTCATTTTTCTGCCTGATTATACATACAGATAGCTATTATACATACATATAAACGTACGCCCACACAAAAGTGAGCTGGAGAGGAAATGGGCTAAAAAAACCTCTGCGGTAAATAGATATTTTAATTTCCTTTTTTAGTCCTTTATGCTGACGGGTAGAAAAGAAATAACTATATAGCAAATGGGACGCGCGTACATATTTGTATGAGAGATCGAGATCAAACAGTCGAGATTAAAGCCATCCTATTTTGCAGTTAATTCGCTTTGCATCCCTAAATCCGATTCGCACACAATTCACTGCCATGCTAAACCGCCCTACATTTATCCTGTGCTGATAATGTTCGGCTGGTGAGTGGGGGAACTGCTTTGAAAGGATTTTGCTGCATTGCAAAAATTTAAAAAGTATTCGATGGAAATATACCGAATCACGATTGTTATTTGCTGGAATATTTGGACCTTACAATTTGGTGTTAATTAAAATATCGCTCAAATTAACGTTTAAAAAAAAACGTCGGGTAAAATTTTGGGTTTAATTGTAAAAGAACCACTGAAATATCTTAGCGAACATTTTTGCATATTTTCTCTGCCATATATCACTTACTAGTCAACTATCTTCCAGACAGATTTTTTTCATGGAAAATTAAACTTTTCTAACAACAAAAATATAATAATACTGATAGCATCGTCAGACAACTTTCCAAAAACTTTCTGTCCACAACGTCATAACTCATAATCAATCATTTTGCCATTGGCAGCCCACCTACATGCCGCAATTCTCCAGAGCCGTCCGCGCTGATTAATGCCGCCGGTTAACATTATACTGCAAAAGTGTCTACAACCGAATCGATCTAATAAAAACGACATCTTCACACATAATCATCATCATCATCAGATCCGTGAAGCGCCGTCACACATCATTATTGTTATCCGTCCATACCCAGCACGCTGACGTCCCATTGGGAATTCATATCCGCCGCTCGCTTACATCCCAGTCTCGTCAGTCTTCAGTCGTCGCCCGCACCTCGATAATCCATTTGCACAATTGCCGTCGACTAGTTGTCCTTGTTCAGTGTTCACACCAGACAACAAGTTGTCACTCAAGTGGCGCAACCATCGACATTAGAAAGTCTCAAATAAATCAAGTCAGATACAAACTAGTGCGAGTTTATTCCCTCTTGGGAGAAATGAAAACGACGAGTCCCACAAGTTTTTAGAACATCAGATCACTCTTCTGCTAAATAAGTGTCTTTCCTTTAGCGTGAAACTCACATGGACACGTAACACAGATGGCTGTGGTTGCTGGTGGTGGATACATATGTGAAGTCGAGCTAGGACGAGCGACTGAATGATATGCTGACGATGGCATGGTGAGTGCATGCATTTGGAAAATATATTTATTGACACATTGGATTGCCGCAAATGATTGGATTGCCATCATATATATTTGGAGTGTTGATTCAAGTAACTCCCCCCCTCCCCCAAAGATGGTACCCAATTTAAAGGCAAAACCCAACAATCCCACATTCAAATTCATCACGTAAGAAAACCAAGAACAACGGCACAACAACCGAAAAATGAACATGTTACATTGTCAGCAGATGGAGACATCAAAGAGACCACAATAGAAGGAATGGGGAGCTGAACAGCCAACAGATGCCCATATTATGATAATAAGATTATAATGTAATAATAAAAATCAAACTGTACCTATTAAATAATTCTAATAAAATAATTGGGCCATTGTTTTAGACATGGCAGTTCTCTTGGGCTAATTTGTCAATTGTTGCATGTTGAATACACAAGAACAATGTGGCTACGCCAACAGCTGGGACAGGGAGAGGCCAAAACGGAAGAAAGCTTGCGCTTGTGACCGCATATTACATATAAATGCAGCATGCACAAGAACACATTCGGTCGGTGGTATGGCGTTTCCTTATCAAGCGAGAGAGTGAAGACTGGCTACATAATAAGAAATTGCAGTTGCATGCGCGCACAGTGCAATGCCAACTCCATGTTCAAGCGCTGCAAAATGCAGCAACAATGGGACAAGTTCACGAACGACGAAAGAATGTTGTCGTAGCATACCACAGCTCGTCGTCTTCGTTGGCTTAGTTGTTTTTCTTACTCCATTCCCCTCCCCCACCCCTTCTCTAAACTTTTCTTTTGTTTCCAACAGTTTTCTTTTTAATTTGTTTTTTGAATGTTTTTTTTTCACCATTTTCTTTTTGTTCGTTTGTTGGCTGGTATATTATAGGATTCACTGTGGAAGATGCCCGGGAATTCTTAGCCGTTTGTTAAAAGACAATGACAGAAGACATCAGCCGGCGGCCCACCTGGCGGGAGGGGGAGCGAGGGGCCCACATGCAATCGCGACGAAATGGCAAAAATCGTCTCATATATGGGCATTGTCTGTATGTTTGGGAACGGGCGCGCGCACTCACTCGCTCGACAATAACTGTGCAAGGGTTACAAGGTTTCGGCGCAATCTTCATCTTAATTTCTAATTTATTTCAATAATTTTCCAATTTGTTGGAGCATTCAAGAGAATAAGAATGTTGAAGATCGCATGTGTGCGCGCTCATATGTGAACGTGACAGCCGACAACACTAAATACATCTGCTGAGATCCGCAATCACTGTTTAATTAGCATACGCTGTTTGTTATCGCGAATGGTGGATAATAAAATGAAGCAAAGAGCTGTTTAGCTGTTTTGTAGATAATGCTCCAAGAGATTTCTGCGGTTTACTTCGTCTTCGTTTTTTTTTTTGGATCGAGATTATGTAGAAATATGCGCGGATTTGATTTGCAATGTTGTAGAGAAAAATCTTCTTTTTAAATGTGCAGGAGAAAAATTGATTGGAAAACAAAATTCGCTTATTATTGTTTTGTACAAATTTCCGTTATAAAAAAGAGATTTTACAATAAAAAAAGAAAAGAAGGTTCGAACATGATAAATTATAGTCTATATATTCTAAATCTTCTTAAATTAATTCATAAAGTTAATAAAAACCCCTACTATACCCTCCCTCCCTACGACATGATGGAAAAAAACATAAAAAAAAAACGCACAATCACAAGAAATCCAACAAGAAGTATTACGCGTACGTAGAATGAAGACAAAATTATTTGTGTAACGTTAAGGAAATACGCGGTAAAGCAATGTTGCATGTTGATCAAGCTCGAAAAGTGCTTTGCATATTGTTTGAGAAAAGCCAACCATCATAGAGATAAGACGCTCATTGTCTGAAGCGCGCGAACTTATCGCATTCATTATTTATATACTCTATCTGTGTGGTGGTGGTTGTGGCTTTAAAGTCATTGGTGAGAACAAATCAGCAGCGAAACGGCAGGGCAGCGCTTCGCGCACGTCTGTATACGTAGGCGTCTTGCAGAAAGTGTGAAAATTCGCGTCTCCAATAAATCATTTCTATATTTGATAGCACAATACAGCACGGCTACATAACCTCGCCTTATCAGTAGATGAGAGGTGGGTGAAGATGGTACTCCGGCCGCATCATCACTTTGAGGCAATACGATAATTAGTGAGCGACAAAACACGAACAAGATGTTTCTTTTTGTTTCATAATTAACATGACTTAATGCAAATGGAAGTGGAAGTGGCAGCTCACCAGTTTGTATCGTTCGCTTTCACCCCCTTGCGACTGGCTGTGGGTTGAACTCGACCTTCCAGCAAACCACCCTGAAACAAGACATCAGCCACCACTCCAATTCATCTTTTGGCAACTTCAACACTTAAGATAATATAATATAAATGAGTGGACAGATACGACGTGTGCAGCGAGCATCAACAAGCCCTCCCAGAAGGGGTGCCAGATGAACGATATCGCTTGCAAGGGAGTTAAAGGACTAACAACAAAGCAAACGCTAATTTTTAAAGGGGAGATGCTGCCGCACGGAACATCCGCCTAAGAAATGTGAATGTCTTAATTATGTTTTAGTTAGATAATTAAGTTGAGTTGAAAGTAGTCTCGCGCCGAAATACAAGAATTTTAAGACAAACAGAAGTATTAGCAAACAAAATACAACGTTATCACGGGAAAAATCGTGAGTAACAACCTTTTTAACTAGATGCAATGGATCAAACCACGAGAAATGGGTATAGGGTAAAGGATTTCAACCAAAAATGGTGAGCAATGTAATTAATTTAAAATCAAAACAATGTTTGTTATTTTTAACCTATTTATAAAACATTTACTATTAGTTTCATAAGGTAAAATGGATTGGTAATTACGAAATTGAATGTTTATAAAAAATATGTAACGTAAGTAAGAAACGTTTTAAAATATTAAGATTATCAAATATTTTGACAAATTATTATTTTTATGTTTATAGCCAGGTGAAGATTGACAAATAATTTGAATGAAGTCCGTTTGGGCATGGGAACTAGCTACCTTATGACAACTAAGACAGGTTCTTCGATGTGGGAACTCTTTCCGAATCCACTAAATTAAAAGGGTTGATGAAAATATTTCGCAATTCGATGAATAGGGTAAAATTGAGCAAAATTACCTTCCGGCTGGTAAACAGGTTTGTTACACAGTCTCACCCAAACTCAAACTTGTTTCTTATACTATAAATAAAGTTCAGAACTTCAGTGTAAACCTTTGAATTGTTATGCATATATGTACGTCTAAAAGTGACATAAACTTAAACACAAAGAATTGAAATCAAATGTTATGTAAATCCAGGATATCCACTGTACCCTCACAATGTGGGCCCTTTGGTGAAATGATTTGATTCCTCCGTATTGTCCATTAAATTAAATCATATGCGTGCGTGTACTCATATGTATATGAATGAACTGCGTCCAAAAGGGTCGCTTAAAGTAGCCGCATCAACAGAGATGTCGTGCAACGAACAACTTCAAGACGAAACCCTCAACCTCAACAGTCACATACGGATACGACCCAGCGACGAACCTCACTGTTATTATGAGTTGTTGTAGGCAAAAGCAAGGGCGCACAGATTTAATGTCTTACCGCATTATTACGTGGGAAGGGTGAAGATGTAATGATGAGACGGTGGGGTAACAACAAAAAATACGCATATTTATAAAAATCAATTCAGAATGGAGTCTTTTCTTCGGTAGGATAATATTCATGATGGTCCCCTTTTTCTTTTCTTCCCTGTGGGTGAGAGCATACATAGCCAGAGCTTGGCATTTCAGTTTTATGTCGTTATAATATGTGGCATTTTGGCCGCCCATCTTCCAATTTCTGCATCTTTGCGGCCTGCAATATAAGTTAAACCGCATAGGACAAAGCGATTATAGTAAATCTTTTACCGCATATCTGTGGCAAGGGTGAGGGGTGGCTTTAAACACAACGAAATTAAACCGGCGAGTTCACCCACACATAATGGCAAGAGGCCAACCGCCCATCCACCCACCAGGCGGCACTACCCGACTGATCCCAGCCCATGCGTACATGGAAGCGGCATTTGAATTTGCAACACGAATCAGCCAGCTTTATGATGACCATAAGCATATGAAATAGTAGAACTGCCATGGATAATGTTATGGGTGCGTTGCGGCATGTTTTGGCGGCGGTGGGGTGCTCACGGAATATTTTTAACATATATGAATTTTATGAAGGCCATTCTTAACGCTGTTGTCGTTCGTAATGTGTTTATATGCTCATCATTTTGAGGTTATTGTCTCTGTTTATGTTTGTTAAAGAATATTTTATTGCGTTTCGCTATACTTGGTGAAGGGGTTGTGAATTTAATAGTTCGTGAAACCTTAGAGACGTAAAGTCTCTTCCAAAATATCAAAAAATAAATTAAGACAATATTTGTTTAAGCAGTTTTTGCAGTTTGCAAAAAATGCTAGTTGAACGATTAAGGATCTACCAATTGAATAAAATTGATGAGTAAAGAAATTCCCATAAAGGTGTAAATGAGCTTTTGTTCTAGCTGATCTTGTGCTGTTAACCAACAATAAAGCAACAGCTAAACATCCAACGCGAGACTCGGCAAGGAATGCACAAAACTGCACAACATTTCCCAGAAAACATTATCATTTTGAGAATTTTCGCGAAACGCGCTGTGCGCTAGCCACTCCGGCCCAAAGAAATATATGTACGAATGAATTAAGCCACATAAAACAATATTGTAACGATTTTGCTGGTCTACATTTTCCCCCAGTTTCTTATGCCTGTAAGGGGGTAGTGGGAGAGAGGTGGAGGCTTTCTTTTGCGCGCTGGGATTCGTTGGAACGATCTCGGCTGGCATGCATAATGCACATGCACTCTACACTTATATGATGTGTTTACGAATTTTAGAAGTGAAAAAGAACTGAAGATCACAAGAACAGCTACAGCAATAAGGAAAACAATACAATAATGCTAGAACCGAAGGAGAAGACTGAACAGCACGGTAGGGAAAGCCAAACTAAACTTTTGGAAATTGCCTTTGATTTATGTATCCTAGAATTAAGAAAAAAATGAATTCTAATGAACAACTGTTTTCTTAAAAAAAATAGTTCTTCAGTTCAATTTAGGTCTGGCTAGTTCCGTCTAATTAACAAATTTTGAGTATGACAAAAAATCTCCACTAGTACACCAAGTTTACCTTTAAACGATATGCACGTGAAAAATATTCAAGAAAGCGACGCGACGCAATGTAACAAAAGAAACTAAACATATTTTCATGCGGGAATCATATATGCACAATTCACATGCAGTGTGGCGGGATGACGCAGCAAGACCTAGTGCAGCTTCGCTTTTATACGCGTTTACATATGTGAATTTCGGAGCAACGAGCATACAACCACATAGAAAATATATATGTATAAGTATAAGGGAAATAAATCGCGGGAAGCCCAAAAGCGCAACAGCAAAACTTTGATGCTAATCTTTTGTGCACTCCAAAGGTCAAATCTCGCTTGGACATCGCTATTGCGCTTCATCACATATGTTATATAGAATGTACGCGGATACATGCGCATTTTGTGTATGCGAATGCAAGCATAGCGAATCTCGCATAAAAATACTGCTCTGAAGGTGAAACGGAACCTATATTGAGTATGCACTTACATGTGGAGCTGAATGAGGTGAGAGCGACTACGGGATTCAAAGAAATCAAGATCAATTGCTGGTTGCCTCTTAAATTTTCCATTTCGGCCAAATCCGATGTAGAATACGGTCTATGGCAGAAAGATTGGATGCAAAGATGTTTCGGTTAAAAAGCATCAATAAGGCTGCATCACATTATGACCTTACTTGTCCTGAATTTCCCGAGATTAATACAATTCCTAAACTACTTTAAGATTCGTTACATTAGCAAGTCATAAAAGTTTTCAATGGCAATTTCATTCAGAACAGAAAATTAAAAATCTATCCATTTACATTAGAGATAACCACAATAATTCTAGATGCCATCGTCCTCCATGGGAACTATATTGTTTGTTGGCATCCCAAATACTAATCAAGGACCACATTCACGCACTAATCCATTAGTGACCTATAAGAACGGTGCAGATGTGCATTTCCTTCCGTGATCCAAATTCTTGATTCGACACCCGAAAACCGAATGAATTCAGCTTCTGCAATCGTTCACCCTCTTGGTCACTTTCGTGTGAAATGTCCGAATTATTTTCATGCATTTCCTTGTAAATTGGTACACTAGAAGACATTTGCTGACCTCTCGTGCGTCGTCCCTAATTCAAAAATCAGTATATGCCCCCGGAAATTCCCTTTTGATGTGAAATGGATTAAATCGAATTTTAATGGACCGTGTCGAGTGTGGTATGCGATTGTCGTCATTGAGTGAAGGGGGAGAACTGGTCCATGAAGCAGGTAAGCTCATGTGTTTCGAGCTTTTACGTAAAATACCGAACATTTTATTAAAGTGAAATCAACTTAAAGATGTTATTTAAGGACATGTACGTTCAGATCGAATTAATAAATACTGAATACAAGCCAAAATATCGCGTACAATTCAAATGAGTGATAGTCTGGTGGTCTTCCATAAACCCCATGAAAGGTAACATGAGTACTATTTGCCTTAACAATGCAATCTTTTGATTCATAGCGTCATCAGTCATCCTGATGAGATAATTATAATAATACAAGAATGTCAAGGCGTACAAGAAACCAAGGTAATTGAAATGCGCCGCGTACAAAGTGAAACCCTTTCCAGTTGCGAGTGTGAGTCGCTTCAAAGCGAACCCTATTGTTTCTCGTCGCGCCGCTCCGGCTAAAAGGATGACTAAAGGACTAACCTAATATATGTTCGCTTTATTACGGAAATCGGATATCGGGTTATTAATTTGAATAATTTTTATGCTGGGTAGTCGTCCCCTATCTGCGGTGTATTTGCTGGAAATATGTGCAGGAGCTCGGTTCGGCTGATAAGGAAATTGTATCCAACTGAATACAAATAATGTTGAAGATTTCTCAACTGCACCCGGTATATTTGGGTAATTGATACTTTCAGACTTCAGTATATGTACATTTGTCTATGAGATTTTGTTTTTTCCTTACGATTTACACAAAGGATGTGTCATTTATCTACTCGTGTTCCGGAAAATGAATATTTTTCAGATTAATTACATGACAACTATAAACTTAGTTACTTTTGACATTTTCATATGTAGAGTCTAATCAATTTCTTAACCGCATAATTTTTAGGATCGAATTGTGCAAACGAAACAATAAGTAGAACCCCTCAGACTCCCCTGTTCCATTTAAACCAAATTTAAATGAAATTCTCTTGCACATTTTCCAGACGGCATTTAATTTCTCCCACAAAAACCGCAAAACGATGTTAAATTGCATTCAAATAGACAATCCATCCATATTCCTTGCACTCTTTGTACTGCCAAACCTAAATACCTTTGCTAAGTGGGCATTGACCGACATCTAGGCCATTCACACACATCATATTAACCATCTGCGGCATTGTCTTTTTATGCGAATTCCATTCAGTTGGCATCGCTTCCCGCAGTGGGAGAGAATACCGGTAGTCCTGTGGCTCTAAATAAATGGCATTGACTTTAAGATGAGTGCGGGCGACTCTAGGGTCCTTCATAGTGTTATAGTAAGGGTATTTGGGGGAGACAATGCATTAAAATAGCCGTTGCATCACACACCGTGCGACTACTTGAAGTGCAAGATGAATGACGAACGGAGACCGCAACACACAAATCCGGGGTGGAATGCATGATAGCTGCCTGTTTTGAGTATGCAATCAAAATGTCCTTTGTCCATCTCTACATGGCTGTGGTAGGCCTCCCTGAGTCTCTCAATGCACTATAATAATTTAATATGTGATCGTCAATGCAACGCAAACAATGTCGAAATCTATCCTTTATTACTAGTTTAATATTTATAGCGGATTCGAGATGCTCAAATTTCTGCTCCCTTTATGTCAATCGTATTGAGAGCAAAAAGATTCCTGGTTGGAGACCACTCTTGAATGTCAAATGGCAGCGCACGTTCGAGGTGCTGATCTTCGAACCACACCGCAAGTCTTTTAGGGTTTTAGGGTAGATCTTGTTTGATATTTGATTGTGTGTAAGGTCACATAATGCTCTAACCTAGCTAATTCTGCTTAAATGCAAGAATACATCTTTCTGGAGAGCATCAGTTCTAAACATGATATTAAGATTAATCAAGAATACAAGCTGCGGTCGAGAGATGATGACCTCTTGTACGTTTTTATGGAGATTATTACTTGGTTTGACGATGATGAGGTGAACTGGATTTGCTGGATGCAATCCTTATAGTACCACTTGAATTATCTCAATCATGAACTATTGAAGTTTTGATTTAACGTTTTCTTTTATCCGTTGAAAATTTATTAAAAGAATTCTATCGGTATTTGGCTTATTTATATAGAGTATTTGTTATAAAATTAGGCCATGGGAATATTGGCACTAGAGGCAGAAAATCAGTTGCAAAAACCCGGATATAAAAAACCGGAATATCAGGAACTATTGACTCATACAAAAATGGAGTGGACTTAAAGGGTTGTGCTCTGTTAGTTGTGCAGCAATAAAAAATCTTAAGTCGGCTATTTGGTGTACAAAACCGGACACTCATCAGTCATCAAGAGAGAGAAGTTTTTCCAAAGAAATCAGAATTACTAACGTTCTTGTATTTACAATAAAACGATTTTGTTTTGAAATTATTGTTTTAACTCCATAAAAAAATCGCAATGACAGGACCATTGAGTCGCCAATAAATATTCCGAGTATTTAAAATATCACCAACCTATAAATCTACGAGGCGTGAGACCCTTTTCAGAATGGACGTAGCGTCGCGTCGGAGGCGTCTCACATTTGACTGATGACGCCAATAAAAAAAATTGATTCATCGTTCATATTAAGGTATGTTTGCATAGGTTGTTGCTGTTTTTTGTGTACAACTAATGGAGAATAGGGCCATCATGCTAAAGGCGGGTGATAAAACACACACAGAAGATTGATTATGCTTATTTATTTGCGGAAAATTGGCTGTGCTTATTGATAATATGTGGACGCACATACGTCCAGGCTCAATTGCGTCCATGCATAAGGAAATTCAGGTCGTCTTTGTATAATAGTTTGCTCCTTTCACTTTTCCATCGCCCATTAAACGGAGATTGAGTCGGACCGTTTTCAATCGGTGGCTATGTGCACAGGAGTCGTGTATATCGGTATGTACACTGGTCAGACAGAGAGAGGGATGAAGAGGGTAGTAAAAAAAAATATTCAAAACGAGAATTCAGTTTTGAGCCATTAATCAAAACATTGAACAAGCCGAATGGATGGCCCCGCATCGAAGGGGAGAGAGGAATATGGTAAAACGGATCCTTTGTCCTTTGTTGAATGTTCTACGATTTTGTTTTGCAATTTTCCCATTGTTTGTCTGGACAGTGTCCATTCTTTGTACATCCATATAGTTTTCTTGAATAAATATCCTTCGTGCTCTGTGCATACATGTGATGATGTCCGCTTGCTTTCACACACTCTAGGTCGTGTGTATGTGTTTGTGTGTGAATGTTATCCAGAAGGATACCCACATCTATATCCTTGTTCGATAACTTTTACGCCTCACCAGCTTAAGCAATCCGGACATCAATGTAAAGTACTACTCGAATATCATGCGTTTGCGTCCGTACGGGAATTACTTTAGACGCTCCCGTGGAAAACAATGAACATAAAGGACATTAAATACGAGGACATTGATTAATGAATGTATTAATTAATTCAATTCGTTCCTCTAGCATTAATTTGAAGAATGAGATTGGCGGGGGAGTTGACAAATAGCATAGTCGGACTTAATCGTTGATTTGGTTATTAATTTATGTTGGACGCAAGGAATAGATTTTGGTTTTGAAAGAGAGATGAAACAATTATATTCCAGACAAACGCTTCGAAAGTCGATTGAAGTCACTATTTATCTGCAGTTAAACGAGAATTGTTTTCTAAGCCAAATTTCTTGAATTTTATATTACTTACTAATGAAGTGGGTTATAATAAAATTAAAGATTACGAAATTCGAAACTGTCTTTTCATACAACGTATTCGCTGCTTCAACAGCAGCCATCGGAAATTTAATCAATCATCCAATTAACACAAGTAATTCCAGTTCAAATGCCACGACGACCTCGAACTCAGCATAAACATCACCCCAAGCACGTCTTGTCAACAGCTATCAGTCATACCTGTACATAAATGTGTGTTGACGCACAATATTACGTATCGAATCGTCATTGCCAGCAAACAATCACGTCATGTATGCCAATAAATAAATATGGGATAAATGACCACTAAGTGGACAATGTGCGGCGTGGACACAGGACACATACACACACACACAAGTCACATGTGTGGGCGCAACAACGTTCTAATTGTTTGACCATACTAAACAGTGATTATACGGGCACATCAACCCTCGACCAGACGGCCTCTCCCTCTCCCTCGCCTCGTTCCGTTTCTATCTCTTTGCCGCTTCCACACATGTGAACACATCCGGCGGCATGTCCTTCATCCTGTGCACGACCACAGTGCCGGAGGGGCCTAATTTTCCACCCCCGCTGCGTAATTATTGTTTGGCTACTTAGTATTATTATATTATATGTATGTGATTAGATGAAGTGGCTTCCATCTAATGTCGATAACTATACACATTGGCAAGTGGAAGGAGGTTGATACTCACATGAATTCTTTTGCGCTGCAGTGGGTGAAAAAGTGTTTCGTTTGCCTGTACACAATTTAGGTATGACCACGGCGGTTAATAGATGTTATAAGTGGATTTGAATGTGTATTTGGTGGTATGAGGTCAGGTGGTCGATTGGTAGTAAATGCTGATACATCAGGTTGAATTGTGAGTGACCATTAACCGAAATGAGTGCACATACTTATTTGTTACCGTTTGTTTGCTCATTAGTTGTCGTTTATTGAGTTACCTAGCAATTAAGCTAATAAATCAGTTGATGAAAAATCTGCTAAGAATACGAAAAATACATTTTCAGACACTGATTCGAATCGACTTAATTGAAATTGACTCGTTTGTCAATTGTGACGCATCACGAAGGTGTCAATTAGTGAATCAATAAGCCGCCGATGGTCGTATTGATTATGCACTTTCGACATGTAGTTCTGCGAGCACAAAAGCGCAGTTCACTCACTTGACCCGTCTGGTTCTAAATTTAAATGCAATTTTGATTTTATTTTTAATCGGCCCATTGTCTTTGTGTTCGCCGTCCGTTTTTTTTTTACAGCGTTTTTGTTGATTTGTTTCTGTATGCTCTTCAGTGGTGGAGTGTGCGCGCCAAAAAAACCGCGTGAGGTGCAGCGAAGTAGAAGTACGCGGCCCTTCGTCACCCATAGCTCGACTCATCCAGATGGTATAGGAATGCCAGGCATCTGACACGTAGCAATTGGATCTAAATTTGAAATGAACTCGCTCCCAATTGCATTCGATTAATTTTTAGATGGTCCGTTGGCTGTTTTTGCATTCAGCCGCATCGTATTGAGTGACTTGGCGTCAACGATTGCAGTAAACCAACATAAATTAAGACTCTGGCTGCATTGTCATCTCTAATATTAATATTCGACCACCTTAAAGTGACCAACTAGTTTCTTTGGGACAGAATTTGCTTAATGCCTATGAGAAGCAATACTTTCCATTTGCATTGTCAAGAGTTTAATCTGCATTCCAGTCATTTATCACAATAATATATTACACGTCCAACGTGCATCGTTCTTTGTGCCCTGCACCCTGACCAGGGGTCACTCTCTTAAGTTGGTATCGCAGCACAGAAACGTGTTCACTGAAATACCCTCCGACTTCTTATTCTATGGACAGCATAATAGCCAAACATATTTAAATCAATTTCCCTGTAAGCATAACATTTGTGTTGAGGGGTTGTTTGTGCAATAATTGAAAAAGCAGCACCGTAAACATTTTTGTGTCGTTTGCGTAAAACCTGCCTGCGATTTTCTCGAAAAATGCTGGAAATCGAAACACCGTTCTGCATATACTCCAAATGTTCTTCACGTTATAGTTAATTGCCCTTTTTCGAATTTGTTTACGCTCGACGCTCCGATTTAAATTGTCCTTTTTGACTGAGTAACTCATGCATATTGATTGGAGGACGAGAGGGTCCGACAGCGTCGTAATGCTATTTCCCTACCATGGGAACTGCGATTTTTACATTTGGCCGGCTGATTGTCTTTGTGGATTTCGGTAGGAAATTCAAGTCTTAAAGTCTTTGTTGCATAAATATTCGCATGTTAATTTTTAAGGTCAATTCGATTTGTTCGAACGACAATTGTTGCATCTGCTTTAGACGAACTTTAACAAGTTCAATGAAATACCTTAAAGTTCATTCATCGATTTTAACGTACAAAAAGTTTACTCAAAATACCGTTATTAGTGTTTTGTTCCAAAAAGACATAAAAGCAATAATATTCAATTCTCGTCATCAAATGAAGCGTAAATATTCATTACCATATTCGTTGACGTTGAGACCCTCCACACTGCAGCATCTCCCATTTCTTCAAAAAACTATAATTTAAGCACACAAAAAGCCAATGGACTGTACATGTGTAAATATCCTTACAAAAAGGGAAATTAACTTGTGAGGCGTGAATGCCAAAGCGCCCTAATAACTAACAAATCAGTATTTTTTTATCGCCCGTGCTCTACCTTTCTTCTTTAATGCCCTTGTTTGTTATTTAATATTTGTATCATCAATAGTTCAAGGAGAGACTCAGAAGAAGAAGAATAGCGACAAGAATAAAAAAACAGACGGCACTCACGAGACTAAGAGGGTGCCCATCAATATATTTTTCGAGGCTCCCTAAGCTCCCTCTTCATTCTGAAAATTTGTTTATTATGAATACAAAAAACGTATCAACTCAAATCCAATAAGCTGGAACATTTAATTTTGAATACGCACGAAGAAGAAAAGTGAATGAATAGGAAAAGGGAAAAAAACAGCCTAAAATAATCACAAAGAAAGCGGAAAGAACTCAAAAGCAATCCAAGAATTGTCAGTTGTCACCGTTTGTGTTCTTAAGTGCCACCAGGAATCCAATTGAAATAATTCTTTTATTTAATTTATGAGGAGAATGTCACCAGCAGCGATTTGCACCGGTCTGGTTTGTGCCCAGTACTTCGTGGACAATGCCCGGACAACACATGATAATTGGATTAGGTATTTTTTTGTTGTTGCTGAAACAGGAATGATTTTTGCTGAGATGCTGACACAGGAATTGTTTATGTGCGGACAATGCAAGGAATGCAAGACTTGGTCGTTGGCCGTTGCAGCCAAAAATATTGACGGCTCCTTTATGAGATGCGTGACTGCATTCTTTGCCGGATTTTGCATTTGTTGCGTGTCGGAAGTGACAGCTTCTTGTGATAATAATTTGGGTACACTGAATAGACCCAACTGCACTTTTTGGATCATTTAAAACGACCGTTTTTTATGCAACTCAAATTTAAGAGTGACAGAAAACATACTGAACAGATGTTTTATTTTTATGTTCCGTTAATATTATTCGGTTTATAACATAAACTGATTTCTTTGACTTGCGAAGTTGTTTTCCTCTAAAATAGTGATCTGAAACATTGACAATCGACCAATTGGCAAGAATATATGCTACATTTGTAAATCATTCTGATCCTATATTCAATGCAAATATTCTTTGACCATTCCGTGTGAAAATTGTCGCAATTTTAAATAATTCACTACCCTAAAAATAAAAGGAAGCAATTATTTTTACTGTCCAGCCAATGTTACACATAACACCGGTTTATTTACTTCAACATCGCTTCAATTTGCAGTTCAAAAAAAATAATGTAAGACCCCAACAGCGGATTAGGAATGCAAATATGCATTCTTCTACCTGAGACATTCAATTACTGCAACAATATTCATACAATTCTCGCACCCTTACGATATGCAAGTCATTCAATTCAATTAGTTATTTATCCGTATTGCAACTATTGATGTCCTATATTTGAATTGGTGAGACGAGCCAAACAATTATCCAAGAGGTGGTCACACGGTTTCTCGTTGCCCAAAAACCGAATTCATAGAGACCAGCTCTTGACTGGGCGCGGCCGTTCACGCCGCGCCACGCCGTTTGCTGTCAACCGTCTTTGCCGCCACAATTGAATAACGATCTCAAGCACATGTGCAAACTTAGCCCACCTCATTCATATCATCTGTTTAGCATTATATCGGCCTTCCAATTTACATATCCATTCGGTCTGGCTGCATTAAAATTCATTTAATTGTTGTTGTTGTCATTCTTTACCTGGCCAAATGCAAGTCCATTGCATGACCATGAAATTACAGAATGCAAAAAGTTGATGATGAACACGAATTTTTCTTTCTTGAAGAGTTTTGTTGTAAAGACTAATACGCATGTTTGTACAATATTATAATGTTCATATTCGCACAGGAATCTGTACAGTCGACGTGCCTCGTGTTTGATTTATTGTGGCGCTTCCATCAATGACTCTGTGCGGTCCTCTTGGAATTTATGCGATTGTCAAAGATAAATCTCTTAGCCGCATGAGCGAGATTACGACAAAACCCCTACATGTTTATTGCTGAGATGATGTGAACAATAGCGTTGTTTTGTGGCTGCGCGTATTCTTATGTGGTAGATGTTCTTAATTCTGTGGAAAGCAACAAATTAACCCGTTGACTGTATTTGGCTGATGTTCTTCGCAAGGTATCAGATTAGAAGTAAGTCTAAGATGTTGTCAACGCTTCCAAGATGAGACAGCTTTTCGCATCTTCATATTATCTCAATTATGTCATATGTGTGTGTGTGACTAAAGAAGGGCTCAGCCGCGCTATTTTCAATTGGCAGTGCTCGGCAGTTGCCATTCAAGTACCCAAGCGCTTCCGCAAAAGTGTTCCAGATGAAGTTAAAAGGGATAACATTTGTAAGGAAGACAAGTGCACACGACAGACAGTGCAGGACAGATTGATGTGCGCTATGAAAGGGCTCATTTGTGCATCACATTTGCTGTATTATTGCGGCGACGTGGTTCCGCTAAATGGAAGCAGCCAAGTACATACGTGTAGCGTGTGCACAGTGCACGCTCACCGCATCCCGATCCAACGTTGAAGACGGTGGGCTCGCTATGTGTATCATATGAGTACAACAATAAAGGAGCGTATGGGAACTGGGAAGTGTTGAGGCGCACAAAGCAAAAGGGATAAACGGTTGATTTCATCTTTAAGTGAGCGTAATGGAGCTATGCACTCGTGGCTCAAGAGAGGATTATGCGGTTTAACTCCTCTTCATTGTTCGAAACATACAGCACATATATGTATATATGCTGGGTATTGATGCGTACATCGGCGCGCATAAGCGAGCGAGAAGCAGCTCTTTCATTTATGGTCTCATTATTAAAATTATGTTCTTTTGTGGTTGCGGAATTATGTAATTTGTTTCGGGCTCTAAAGCGATATTCCTGTGCACAAGAGGCGAAAAAAGCACGCGGAAAGTGAATCAACGCATATGCTGTGTTTCCCTAAGAACACCATTGTTCGTCGAAACTCTTATGCCATGCCTTTCTCTGTTCTTGTAAGTCGTTTATATTGACGAAATTTGCCCGGTTTTATTGCTTCAGTGACGGCAGTGTGAGTTTGATAAAACTTATGCCACAGGCGGATTCGTTTATATCTCAAGTCTCAGCATTACATCTTATTGTCGCGCTTCTTTTGCGGACTGGGCTACATTTCACAAGACATTTAATAAGATCTAGACAGATTTGTGTGCGACAAAACCGGCTCTAAACAACTCTAATTTCTGTAATATTGCGCAGAACATAAAGCATTCGCGCGAGTGTTTTAGAGATTTTATTGTCAACAAACTTTCTATAGTTGCTTAATGATTGTCAGTGCTCTAACATCTTGACGCGATCCTGACAACTTTTAGAAAAGGGATTCATATATATAATGCTTGGTACACGCAGAAAGCTGTATGCTCAAGAGAGCTTTCTCTGCGGAGCGATAAGGCGTGGCCACAAGGCGTGAGAGGGCGGTTGACTACCCCTTGAAAATGATTTAGTTTGCACCCGGAGGATGTTATCAATACACTCGTCCCAAATAGAGTTCATTGCTCAGTCGAACCTTTTAGCTCAACGAATTGCTATGCAGTTTCTTTCTTAGACAATCTTTAAAAAATCTGTTTTCTTGGACTTATTCCACTTTTTAATTCTGAATAATTGATGGCAAACTGTTGAAATCAATAGAATTTAAGGACACTGACGTGCCGATAACCAGAACTACGAAATAAATCGGTAAAAACAAAAAAAGCATAGTTATTATGAATTTAAAGAAAATTCAACAACAACAGAAAAAATGAAAGCGTAACATAATTAGTTTTTGTTTATGAAATATATGTAGTTGGTAACGGATCGTTAAGATGTATGAATGGAAACAAAAAATGCTTTTAAGTATTACCTTCGTGAATCTTATGCTTTGGCCGGGAAACGCTTGTGCTTCCCATGACCATTGAATGTTGACCTGACGCGATGTATGTACACTAAACATGTTGTCACTTTAATTAAACATCAAATATAATTTACGCCCGTTTTTAACTCATCAACGTCCCGTTTTGTCTTTAGCTGTGGTCTCTTCCTCTTTGCATTTGGCGTGCGTTTGTATGTTTTCGGCGTTCCTCTTAATAATTTCTTATTGTGTCTTTCTTTTCTTGTGTGTTTCTTATGTCGTCTCAGCGGCAAGTAAAGCACCAGAATACGTCTTGAGAAGATTGCAGCATAGAATTTTAAGGTCATTAAATCATTTTTTTTTGTTTATATACGTACCCAGCTCATCAAATTTTTTTACAAAATAAAACAATATGCGGTAGTATATTTACTTTTGTTAAAGCCAAAATTCCTTCAAGGTCAAAAAAGTTATTTTGTGCTTGGTATAAAGAGGTTTTGCTCTGCTACCTATAAAAAGGTTTATTTTCGATTATTATTTCTTTCACAACTATTAAGATTTAAAAAGAATTTTTCTTTTGGGCTATTACGTTTGAAAATACCTTGCTCAAGGACACAAGTAGGAGTGGTATGTATTTTTGTTATTGGGCCGGCTCTCCCTGCCTCGTAATATTAGTGCAAAAGCTCATTTTGTCAAACTTTTGAACTGACTCAGTTTAGGCATCACACCTTAAACATTCCAAAAACGACAAGAAAAATGAAAGTAAGAAGTTATCGCCATCTTCCCTGGAATTCGCTGACTTTAAATTGCCTAAGTGGTTCACACGGTGGCCACAGACAATTATACGACCCATTAAAAAAGCATACATTCAGTCCAAAACCATTCACATATTTTCAACGACAATATTACATATGATATGAATATGATGGCAGATTCACGCGCAACATATAATGGAAATTAATGTTCAGCTGCTTTCAGTGTCTTCAAAATGCGTTTTGTAACCAATTTTGAGCTTGCAAATTATTCGTTAAATTGTATTTTAGGTTTTGAAGTCCACTTGTCCGTGCGCCTGCATTGTACTATGTGTGTTGTGTACAAAACATAACATGTTGTGATATGTTGTGCGTGCTTTGGCTCTATATGCATTTCGTGCTTGGAATGTGCGACTGTGTGTGAATTTTATGATTAATCTATTTAATGTCAAACATAATAAATCTGCACAGCATAGCGTTTATGTTTCCCACAGTTAATTATTTTTTCGTGTGGCTCACATATCGTTTGAGCTGGCAGTGTGAGCGCGAGGAATAATAATTGTCACTCAGAAGTGCGGTGATTTTCGTAGCGCTTTTACGGTTTTCTTTGTACCGCTAAATGAGCGAAGGCAGTGGATTGTCTGCAAAATCAATTCATTTCAATTTCATTGCTTCCATGCGATGTTCACTTGACTCTTTATGGATTCAATTGGTGTGGCGCGATTTTTATACATCAGGTGTATCAATTAAATATATTCTAGTCATCGATTTTTTTTTTTTGAACTAACCCAAACTGAAGAGCTTGAACTTGCATACAAAACGTCTGATATGTTTCCTCATAAGCCCACACATTATAAACCGTTCAAACGCTTTCTTACGTTATAATGCCGTCGATATGCTTCCAAAACATATAAACTCGAAGCATAATGAAAATCTTTTTGAAAGTGATTACAATTGTAAACATTGACAGCTTAGTCGTAGATGATCTATTGATTAGTTTTCTATACGCGCTTTTGTTTTGTGAATGATAAATGTCTATACGTTCTTTTGTGTATAAGACGTTACTTGTTTATTCTAAAATTCCTTTTGAAGCATAAAATTATTATATAATATAAATGAAATCTTTGCTATTTTCTTGTCATATTAGATCTAATAGTTAATAACTATTGTGTAAACTTTAAGTTTATGGCGAAAAACTCAATGAGCTTTTTGAAAAATATGTAAACTCTGATATCAATTCATTGCGAGAAAATCAACTTATAATCAGAATTATAAAAAAAATGTTTTTTTAGTAAATCAAATCTTGGTCTATTCTATGAAAAAGAAGCGAACTTAAAAATTATAACATTATTCTTTTGACTGCTGATAATAACTGCATTGACTCTTATATCATTTATTGGTAAGTAAAAAACAAGAAATTATCAAGTGAAATACCAATTTTATTTATTAATTCTCTTTTCAGTTTCTTTTATATATACAAGAATATAATATTTATGATATGGATTTAAATTTACCTTACCAAAAGTATATATATTTAAATATATATAAAAAAGCCCCCAAAAAAGGAATACCAAGCTGAATGGCATAGAGTTTGCTGCATGTTATGTAATGAATGTACGGTACTCTACACTTTCGCATAATGTGTTCTCCCAAACGCTTTTACCCGCATGTTAATGCGCATGTCATCGCCTTTGCAAATAGCAAAAAAAGGTCAAACCCCCACCCTGTTCAAGTTGTAAAAAAAAAGATCCGCGTGTATATACAGTCCTGGCTTCAGCATAGAAACAACCTCCAACCTTTTTCAACTTGCTGCTACTAAATCAACCAATCCACGTTCATCATTTTCTTCAATTTAGCTCCACCGTTTGTTTGGTGGCGGTTTTATTCGGCCTTAGATGTGACGAAGGTGCACAATTTTTGGTTTTGTCACTTGCGGAGTTATAAATAGTTAGTCCTTCGTTGCACTATCTGCAGTTGGCGAAAGTCATATTTAATGGTTAATCGGTTTATCCCCAATTAACCTTTGAATTTACTGATAAGAGAAATAAGTTGATTAATTAATTTGGTTATAGTTAAGCCCATGATCACCTTAATTTAGGAACCTTGGGTCCATACTCTATAATCTTTTGGGAAAAGGTAAGTTTATTCAGCAATAAAAATGATTCCAAATCCTTATTTAAAAATGTTTAAACATTCAAATGAAAATGTAAATATTGATTAAACAACAAAAATTCACAACTCTGTGATTTACAAATTAGATTAGTTTTGGAAATAAGGTACAATTATTTAGTCTCCTAAAACTATATATAGTTTTCTTAAATGTCCTTTATAAAGCTTCCCAAATAAGTTAAATAAATAAATTCGCAAAAAGTCAAATATTAAAGATGCAAGAGCGTAAAACGTTCTACCCATATCAAACACTTTGACTATTATAAACATAGTCATAAGGACGTCACAGTGCACTGTGGCCCATCTTTTGGCCCTGTTAACACCCGCCGCACTCACGTCGAGCTGTAGATTTGCTCCAATTACCCGCAGATAGTATATACCAAAGTCCGGACGTGCACTCCATTCAAATCCCTCGGCTTGGCCACATGGAAGCGGTCGAAACAAAAAATTCCCATACACATCCCGAAGCCGCGATGAATACCTACAAACATAAATGTGACCACCAGCCTTCAACAAAAAGCGTTAGTGGATGTGTGTTGAACCGTTATACGCGCACTAGTTGGCGGATATACAGCATAAAGCTTTCGTATACTAAAAGCTTCATACATATGTACCACGAACACTCGTACTCCGAGTTCGACCCGAGCCGCCTGCGATGGTATTTTGTTTTTCTTAGCTGGAGAACGTTTTTACGTCTTTGGGATGCGTCGCCCGAGTCTACATCCGACATCGCGTTGTGTTTGTGGAAGCACAAACAGCCAGAGTGCCAGGCCACATGCCAATACCAAGTCGACCTTCTTTTTTTTGTCGTGTGCTGGCTGCTGGGAGAGCTGCTGTTGCTTGACGTCATACGATGTTATCAGAAGCGCCGTTGAAGCTGCCAGCCGCTAGTACGAATGGCAGATATCGGCTGCGGTGGGATTTTTCAACAGTGCCAGGATATATTTTAAGTACCACACATTCCGAGAAGGCGGGGCTCCGACAATGGCGTGCCCTCTTGTGGCTTCTCAAACTCACACTCGCACCCCACATACATGTGCATCTAGATAAACTAGTGTACGATGATGCGTGTGTGTTTGTGTGTGTGCATGCGGCAACCGTTTCATGCCTGTAGCTGTATGATTCGATATAGCAAAACCGCAAATCACTGGGCAATGGAGTGGGGCTGCTCCACAGCTTTAATATAACCGAAAGATATTGCCAAGTCTTTGGTGTTGCTCTGTTCTTATTTGTTTCTTAAACATATTCAGAATTATGGATTTGGTGTGTTAGTTAAATACGCGGCAAATGTTTACAGTCGTCACGCACACACACGCACGCACACGACCAAACGGTTAATTCCCCCCACTCCCTGTCGGCTGGGCCGTACGTGGCTTGGCTGTATATCAATTCAGCTTCACAGGCAGCAGCGACGTGTACGCCGTCGCGTCCCATCCCTCTCGCTCATGCGGCATTTACCCTACGGGTCGGCTGAGTCAGAGCACTATAAGGTGGAGTGGGGTTGCGCTCATAGGTCCCTGTTGCCACAGTGTAATTCAATGTAGGGTTATACCCTGCCGCCTGCCGGTGTTGGCATGGCTGGGCGTTCGCCGCTGTGTGCGTGTGTATATCCATATGGATATGTGTTGTGTCGGAATAGCGTGCGATAGGCCGTCTACGGGTGTGTGGAACAGGTCGCAGCGCAAACGGTCGAGTCGGGTCGGGTCGTGTACCTTTTGCACTGTGCCAGCATAGACAGTCAGGCTTTAGAAGGCCTTTTGAACGGCAGTCTTATATTTCTGATATAGCTACACAGCCAGAGGAGAGAGCAAACTGGCAAAAAGGGGTTCACATTAAATTTTCGTTCTTCGTTTTTATTCCTTCTTTATATATTTATTTGCTTGGAACTTGGCCGTGTCGAGACTTGCGCTTTTTGTACAGTGACTTCGTCGGTGAGAAGGATCAAGATCAGAGTTCGTGGCTCAGTTGAGCTTTTACGTTTCGTTTCTTCGGGTTTGCAAAATAAAAATAGTTGGTGTTTCTCGTCTGTGGATACGCACCCCGCACCCGTTTCATATTGACACCCGCTTCAGTTTGTTCCCAAAAATAAAAACTCCTTGCTTTTTGTTGTGATTTGCGTAGCGTTTAGTGGCAATATTTTTTCAAACATAAAAAAAAGAAAACAGAGAAAATATTGCATCAATTAAATCTGCCGGTAACACTTATAGTGATCGGTTCATCTTGGGTGAACTACAATTAGTTGTCAGCGATATTGTCACTATCAATTTCGCTGATGAACTTATAATCTTGAAGTGGAGCTAAGTGTTGTTTGGTTTAAGACAGGAAAATATTGTTTTTCGCTGATCGTGTGTGTGTGTGGCAAATGGTGAATTTTAATGAGATCAAGTGAATTTTACTAAAAAAAAATTAAATTAAATGAATGGTCATTAAAAGTTTGTGAAGTGTTCAAATTTTTGTTTTTTCAATAATTTTTAACTGAAATCACAATCACTGTCCCCGAGTGTCAACGTGAATGATTTTGTGAATACGATCAACACCGCCCAAACAAACGCAAGCCACTGAACCCATCCCATCAGCCGCCGACAATCCGTCAAAATAGTCCGATCAACGGATTTCGCAGACAGTGTCGGCCCCGACTGTGGGGCCCAAACCAGCAATATTATTACGCACAATTCACTTAGCGCGTACGGAGGTGTCCTGTGCCCATCTCCGTCCGCTGCTCCAAATTTCTTTAATCCGCGCGCGCCCGGCTCGGACATTGGCGCCCTCGAATTGGGCTTTCCGCCGCGCAGCATGGCCCTCGTAGCACAGCCGCCGCCCAGTGCGTGGCGAGACCCCAACCTCAGCTCACATCTGTCGGTGAGCAGTTCGTCGGCGGGCAGCGGCACCGGCATCCAAACGGGTGGCGGCACCAACCAGAGCGGCGTCGACGAACTGACAACATTGACCAGCGGCGGCCAGGGCGGCCCAGTGTCCCGCGATATCATCCAACAGAGTACTACACCTGGCTCACAGGCCAATAGTACGCTCAGCAGTAGCTCGCAAAGTGATAAGAACCAGAACATTGAGTGTGTGGTGTGTGGCGACAAGAGCTCCGGCAAACATTATGGACAGTTTACGTGCGAAGGTAAGATTAATGATTTATTAACAACCAAATTGGAGACGCGCACTTGTCATGTCGATTGTCAAACATTGTCAACAGGAAACCCCTTTTCTAAACAACAATGTTTCCGAGTCACCCTATTTTGTAATCGAATCCGATTACACCGCACGATTAGATATCGATGCACGAAACCAGCAACATGGAAAAAACCGCCCTGTACAAGGGTTCAGTAAATAACAATTTGTCATCTTAATAAAGACCTTCCATCCGCAAATGGCATCATCAAAGTCGAAGCGGAACCGTAATATTCCAATCACTAAATATTCGCTCCATAAAGCATCCTTTTATTTGCCAAAATTTACTTGCCTAGCGCATTGATACCGGCCTGATTTGTCTTCTTTGAGATGGTTGAATGCAAACCCCATCCACCTCGAAAACACGGTACACGGTTAATTGCATGTTGCGCGAAGAGCCCGGCCACCGTCCACCGTTCCCATGCACATACGCGAACGAGAACAAAACCTCGGAACAGAAAAGCGAATCATCATTATCCGTTATGGCCTGACAAAAGTGAACGACAACGGTACGTCGACGATTTCGCGTTTGCTGTACCGCGAACATATTGTAGGGGATGTCTTCTTCCATCGATGATTCCTTTCATTTCGCTATATGCTTAAGCCATTATTCATGTGGGCTAGACAACAAGGGTCCTGATTCAAAATGTTGGTGGCAAACAAAAACGCAACTCAAATTTAATGTTTTATAAAAAAAAACCAACATAAATGAGAAATCTGAAATATGTAAAAGCGGCAAACGAGAGAGGAGCGAGAGTATGAGTTAATGTTGCAATAAAATGTGAAGCGAAAAAGCGGAAGATATGAGGAAAATATGTTAAATGAGACTCAAAGAAGAATGTCGCTTTCATCGCTGGTGACAATTAATCAAACACACAACTCCAGTATGCTGGAGGAGCTAGAACTGCCCTGTGCGGCGTACGCGTTTGCACCAGTAAAAATTGGGAGTTTCGAAAAACTCATCAAAATTGGAACTATATTAAAAACGCTCTGGTACCTCAGAAAAATGTCCATGGCGAGGTCGTTGCCAACGATATACTTCCTTACATCAAGTATCCCTTCGTGTAAAAGATCTAACCCCTGTACTCAAACAGCCGCCAGTTTAACTAATTCACCTCAAAGCCGCAGGTTAATCAGCTTTTCATTTATTCAGTAAAGATTTTCCTGCAGCTTCAATAAAAAAGGGGACCGCCACACAAAAAAAGGGATGACGATTAGTTGCAATTGCATCCCTTTAACGTGAACAAGTGACGACTGCACTTGCTAAATGGGATTAACTACAAATCAGTTAATCTGCCACCCAAAGAGCAATTCGCAATGTGCGGTAAATTGGTAGTTTCAAATTTGCCATTCTCAATCTACGTTTTATTTGCAAATCAAATTGAAGATTTAGCGACGGTTATTTAATTTCGCCGAAGCGTCACTGATCACTTCATTTGAACAGGACAATTGCATTATAATAAGTCAGCGAGGCGCAGTGACGCGACCGCGACGCGACTCGACGTGGCGTGTAATTTGCTGTTAGCCGTACCAAATTGCCGTTCAATGCGCGATCTTAACTCAATAATTCACAGACATGCATCATACTGCAGCTAGCTGAATGCACTTACTGAATCAACACTCAAAATAAATGAATTTCTCAATTTTTAAACCGATTAATAGCTTTCATCTTTGTATGTGGCGCTGCACAATAACGATCGTCGGAACTGCTGAGAATTTATAAAACGTGACGTATTGTTATTGAATTGGCTTTGACGGCGGCATCTTCGAGAAAGCTGCAGCGTTAGATGGCTTTCTAACGGTTCAATTGCACGATTACCGAGCCGACCAATATTCCGTGTTGCAAGGTGTACAAATTGACCCAAAAACAACAAAATATCTTGCACCAACAGAATTCAATTAGTCATATGCAATTTCCCTGCCGCATCGCCATCGGGCTCTAAACGATATGATGCAACAGCATAAAACGCTCTATTTTCTTTTAATTGGACACACTGCGATGATTCCTAAGATCGCGGCAATTTCCATCTCCCTCATAGTCACCGCATAAGATGCATTGTACTTGCACCTTGCACCCCTCATTAAATGCAGTTCTGATGTTAGCGACGATCGAACATGCACATCTCGTTCAATGCACTTCCTTAACACTTACATCAATTATGCTGTAATTAATAATAAACAGAACAACCATCGCGCCATGATATTGCTAACTAGAAAACTCATGTTGTATTTGGACGCGTCGACTACATCGTTGCTGCACATCAAATGCACCTAAACCGCAACAACGGCGGCAACAAAATGCACACAACACAAATTACCATTGCCATGCACTTATTAATTGCTGAATGAAAGCTTTGACTCATATAATTATGCATAGTAAGCGGTTTTTCTTAAGATGACGCGATTTCTTGCACGCTTCTGTTACGCGTCAGGCCAACCACCACCTCCCCTTCCCCTGCCACTCGTTGCCCCTTTGCCCACATTCCTCCCATAGTTCTACAATATATAGTTGCGTTCACCTACTGCTAAGACGTGTCTGAGACAACAAACTATATACAAATTCAGATCTTAAACACTGATAGCTTAGCTAATACCTAATAAGATGTGTTGCCGGCTGCAAATGTGTCATCGCGGTTCGGTGATTGATAATGCTGATCGGCCACCGTTACAAAGTCTTGCCTGGTAGCCGCGTGGATGGCTTTTCTCGGGCGTTGCGCAATTAATTGACGAAACAATGTTTGACAATTGAGACGACTTATGTGATATGAAGATGCATCAATTGACGCGGCCACTTCTCTCCACCATTTATCAACACACAATGAAATATGCCACTTATTTTTGTATGATTGAATTTATGGCTTTCTGAAATTGGCACAAAAATAAATGCAATCGGTTATTTTATTGTTGGTTACATTTTGTGGTTGAGATTCTTGTTCTTGTCTTTAGCGTTTGAACTGCTTGAAATTCTGCATCTTTGCATTACTTATTATTGTAAGCGAACGATTTCATTTATCGTCGACTTGGTGAGCTGTATTTAGTTTTATTGTTGTCACTATTTAGTTTGTTCACAATAATTTAATAATCTGAATAATTGACTTCGAAGCACTTAAGAGATTCTTCAAAGATTCGCCTCTTCAACGGTAGAAGCGACAAATAAAACAAACGCTAAAACGCCGCACATGAATGGGAAAACAAATCTTCAATGTCATTTTGAAGCAATTCTAATTTATCTATTCCTGTTAATTCATTTTGCCACTTGTGTACAAATGATTTATGCTTTTTATGTGTGTTTGTCGTATTTTATTTCGTCATGCTGCTGTTTTTTAAGTTGTTTCTGTTTTTTTTTACGTTCCTAAATACTTTATTTCTTTCATTGCTGTTTATTAGAGTTGCGCAAACGTTGCAAATTCGTTTTATTTTCCCAACGCAATGCGCGTCGCGTCGCGACGATAGAACGCTAAACTTCGAGCATGCAAAAAAAAAAACAACGGCCACAAACATATATTGAAACAAGCAAACAGCTCATTTTGTATGCTAATTGCACGTCATAATCAATTGCATTGAAAGATCTCAGTAAGATGTAGGCACATTTAAGTATACGGTGTTCTTAATATGATTATGACGTTGCCTCATCAATGTAATGGCATCAATCTCTTTGTGTTGCGTTGAAGTAATTAGCATCACCAGCCGTCTTGTGCGTTTTTCTACCTCTTTTCTGATGTAAGGTACGCGTGCCAAGAAATAGGTGCGATAATTGAAAAGAGTTGTTGTGGGTGGTATACTGAAACACTTAAATTCGCCATCTATTTAGTTTCTCTGTAATTTGAATATCCAATTATAACGTTCATCAATTGTAGAACCAGCCAATTTGCCAGCTATCCCTTCAGGGATGTTAATTCTTATTGAATTTACTACCTTCCAATGGTAAGTTGCAGTGGAATCGTTAAATAAATGTTGCTTAAAATGTTTAACGACTCTCGACTCCTTACATACAGGAAAATGCATTTTGTCAATTCGTCTTTAGCGCCCTTGATTCGCGATACGTGCAGCTCAAAAAACTAATTAAAAACAAACACTGACCCAGCTTCTCTTCCCCGCTACCGGAATGCACGCAGAAACTGCATCGACTGAATGAACGCGCTAAAGCCTTGGCCTGTTATAAAGACCACGCGGCCGCC
Organism: Sylvicola fuscatus; assembly: GCA_026546915.1. NCBI lineage: Eukaryota > Metazoa > Arthropoda > Insecta > Diptera > Anisopodidae > Sylvicola > Sylvicola fuscatus. The sequence continues at coordinate 36,775 of JANSTS010008054.1, read as the reverse complement.
TCAGTGCGCGAAACTTTACAATCTTGTTGAGACAGAAACTAACTGCATCTTTTACACTAGCGCAGCGGTTCGTTCCAGTGCACTGCGATTCTACTGGGCGAGCTTCTTGATTTATGGGCCATAGGGTTCTTTTTCCATTGACACAGAAATGTTGCTTAACATGTCAGAGGGAAACAAAAACCCAAGTCAGCCTAAAACAAAAAAGTGGCAAAAAGTGTTCACTTGTCGGCCCTCGAACAGCTGCAGCTAGAAGTCACTGCCTCACTGCACAACAAGTGCACATTATAAATTAACGATTGCGCACTTTTTTACACTAATAATTATCCGGTTCAGGAATTACTTCTTCCATGTGATGGCTTAGTATTAAATTTCACCGTGCCATCATGCCACACCAACGCTTGCATAATGTTGATATGCCCTCTGCGCGCGCTGCAGCGCACACTCATGTCTCTTGGATGCATTTTGCATTTTATGTTAAGCAATTAGCATTATAATTAAGTGTAATGAATATAGCCAACTTTGAGCCGGGATCAAATGGATAAATCCTCTATAAATGATAATAATTCAGTTTATGTTTGTTCATTTGCATATGGCGCGCGAGCCAGTCTATAAAAAGAGTTCAATTGACACTTTAATCGGCACATAATTTGCATAGTTTTCATGTAAATGCACCGTTAGTTGGAAGGGGGGGGGGATTTATCACAACATGATAAGATGTCCTTGTGTGTGCGGCCGCGCCAAGTCATCCCACATGCGGCGGAGTAGTGGCGGCATGCGTGCGAATCGGTGCGTTAATGGATTTCGTACGTTCCTGGCGAGACTCCCATCTGCACCTAAATAGTAGCCATGTACTCGTTTTAGCACACAACATCGATTTAATGCCATCAATTTCCAGCACTCATTCAGTTTAAATGAGCATATATGCCGAATGTAAATCACGGTGGAACATGCATCTTGCATACATTATGATTTATGGCGGGATCGTAAAGCGCATAATGTACACATTTATGGATGGAATTCAAGCAAGCAAACTCTATTACGAATGTGAAACGTTTTTTCATTAACATTTTGACATTAATTTTTTATTTTTGATTACACTGGCCGTGCTCTGGCTGCTGGTGTTGGCTACCACTCTTTGTAGTGGCTGTGAACGCATGGCAAATCTGAGTATGTGAGTCCGTTGTTGTGAATGCCGACAGCGTCTCGTGCTAATGAGTTTTTTTTTTGTATCTTGTTTCTGCTCCTTCTGAGTTTTGCATTCATTTTGGGCAAACTCCATACATAATTATCATTGGTAAGGTGCGAGACTATGCTCATTTATGTACACCAAAAAAAAAACAGAAAACACATTGTAAAACTCTAGAATTCAATTTGCCACAATTTAATGATCTGCGCGCAACTGCAATCGCATTTTAATCATAAATTCTTTTATAAAACATAATCTCGAGAAATTCCATATGAGCATAAGTGTTAAGCTTTAATTCAAAATTAATAATTTGGTGGCCCAATTGCTATAATCAACTTAGAGTCGGCTGTATGCAAATAATGTGTACCGTGAGCGGTGGCCGCACGAGGCCAAGGTGATCGCGGCACGTCTGCGCAATCAGTCGGCATTCGTTTGTTTTGGGTGGGCCAACGGCTGACTGTTTGCGCGGTTTTTTGCGTTGTACCGAATTTTGAATTGATCTTCGAAAAGACGTTGGAAATTGTAATCAATTCTGTTTTCAGTAAACAGAAAATTTGTTTCCATATGAGAATTTTACCTTAAGATCGTCCGTACGGAGGGTGAGCACTGAGCATCGTCTCGTTTCCATCCACAAACAGTAGAGCTCTTGATGTTGAAAAATCTGACATGCATTTCTTTCGTCCTCCAAGATCACGCCAATTGAGCAGCGCGCCGCATGTCATTAACGAGCGCAGAATCAAAATGAATTCATTAACTCTTGGGTCCACCACTTAACATGGCATTTCGTATTGTCTTGCTCCATCCATAAGACATAACCGTTCATTAAGTTGTTTATCAATTGAGTGTGTAATGTGTGCGTATAGTATATAGTAAGATGGCAATAATATAATAATGAATGCATGCCAGACTCGGCGTGCGTACAAGCCAAATGGCAATCGCTATTCGCTGGCGTCTCATTCACTCGTCGCCGCCGACCTTCTTACTACTTAGTACTTACATTCGCACATCTTGTCCTATATATGTAGTTTATTTCTTAGCGTCATTAACTATTTGCTCTATCAAGTGTTTACTATAAATGACTTATTGATCAAATCGTGGCGTCTTGAAACGTGTGGACATTTCCCAAGGGCGATCGGTGTCATCATTTGTGAGACATTTTCATTCTGAACATAATTGTATCAAAGCATACTCTGAGGCTGTGAAAATTTCGCTGCAGCGTGCATAATTGCCAAACTGCACAAACAGAAACCGTCAAGCGTGCCACAGCCATTCTTCTCGTGTGGATGCTGTTCACATATGCTATGCTCGTGCGTGTTTACACGCCATTTAATTTGTATTTAGTCATGTCATATTTAATTAGTACGTGTGTCTTGTAATACATTCGCTTGAACATCTCGCGATGCATTTGCGTTGATTTATTAAGTCAATAGACTTGCGCCAGTATTCACTTCTTGAGGGTGACCCTATCAATGGGTGTAAAAAATAATTACTAAATTCCTTTTTGTTTTTTTTTTATTTGTTTCTTATAGGCTGCAAGTCATTTTTCAAGCGGTCGGTACGGCGAAACCTGACATATTCCTGCCGAAGCAATCGAAGTTGCCCCATCGACCAGCACCATCGAAATCAATGTCAGTTCTGTCGGTTAAAGAAGTGCCTCAAAATGGGAATGCGACGAGAAGGTAAGTCACATACATTTTTCTTTATAAAGTTAATTATTTTGGAAGCATATCTGTGATATTTGCGTCAACCTTAAAGCGATGCGAATAACTAAAGCAAATTAATAAAAATTCCCACGAATTATGAATATAAATATAATTTGTGTTATGGGAAAAAAAAAATTCAACCAACTCTGAAGAATGAGAAATTCGATCCATGATCGTCAATTTCATTGTCAAGTGCAAACGATATCTGAAATACGCGATCAAACTAAGCAACTGGAACAATACTTCCGCCGTCGTACAAGGAAAAGAGATTTCAGTCTGTTGTCTTGCGTCCAATTAAACAGATTTTGGTCGCACAGCGTCGAAGATCAGTCAGCATTTGTAATAAAGTCGCCGCGGGTTACCGTGCGCTTTTAAAGAGCGAGTCTTTATGTAGATTGACGCCACCTTTGGTGGTTTATGGACTTATGGTTGAGCAGTTTATAATCTACTTGGGATGAATATGTTGAAGGGTCTATCTGGCTACCGTGATGAGAAGACGAGTGTTAGAAGTAAAATAATTTTAATCTCAAGAGCAGCGAAGAGTGACGACTGCATGTTTTGATACATTTTGGTTAGGGTCCGACAACTGAATATATTTTAAATTTTTATTTCCTCTTCTTAATACTTTACTGTCACTGTTGCGGATGCTAATTTGTCTGTCTTTGACTTTGATTGGGGTCCCTCTTATAAGGATCTGTGTTCAGAATTGTTGTCATGTTAAAAAAGTATACCATCACTTTAGCAAGCTTCACCCGGAGACATTGACCGCAGCTCTTAACCTTTACACTTTCATTTCTTCATTTGCAACGAAAATTAGCCACAACAAGTGCAGTCTAAAGAGATCGCATACAAATTCTTATTTGAATTCATTGTTTTAATTACGCCCCATTGAGAAGTAATGTTTAGTTCTCTTCATCGCCGAAGCATAGAAGATCCGTGGAGGGGCAGCATTGACAACAACAGAGATCGCGACTGCATTTACACGACGTTGTATGGTATAAAGGTGGTCTCTAAGTCGAATGCGCAAAGTCCTCGTGCGCAAATGCCTATATACTTATGTATGGGCGCACGCGCTGCTCTCTTTGGAGTCTCCCAACATATCCCAACAGAAATTAATAATATTTTCCGTGTACACCAGTCGTGTGAGAACGCATGTTCGAGCATTGGAACATGGACGGGAAGCAAATTAAAGAACACATAATAATAATATTAAAAGAATGTTCCGGGACGAGTGAAACGGACAGACACCTACAGATATATATTCAGCTGGCTGAAGACGTTGCCGCGTGCATTTTGTCTTCTTCCTCTCTTGGCGTTTGTTACGAAACTCTTTTTCGACGTTGTTCAATAAAGCACCTCTCAACATTGCATTTATTGTCGTGTGGTGAATTGTTTTGCTTACAGCGATTCTGATTCTAGAAAGATGGAAAATTGAGGAAACAAAAAATGTAGAAGTTTAGTCGAATTTTTCGAAAGTCCCACGATAGGGGAACTAACATATAATCCCAAATATAAACAAATTTTTTCCGTTTTACATTAATCACGCTTTATACATATTTGCGTTTTCATTATTAAATATTCATGCCCTTTATGTGAATCTTACGTATACAATAAGACGTTACCATTATCAAGGATCTCTACCTGCATTTTGGAAAATCAAGTTTGACCAGTGGTCATCCCCTATTCAGCAGTTAAGCGCTCTTTACCCCCTATGTTCTCCTAGCTGTCTTTCTTCATTACCACATATGCTGCGCAATTTTACTGCGTGTTTATGATGCATATAATTTAGCCCGCTGCCTGTTGCAGCTTGCCTAAAATATTTAGCTTCAATGAATCAATGATTATTCAAAACCCTGAGATCGACTGTAAGTAGAATAAGAAATTGTCATAGTCGCATGAAAATCGAACCATTTCGCGAGTCTGGCTAAATCCTATTTGGTACCCGCGAATCTTTCTTTATATGACCCTAACCGCTAAGATGGTACAAATAGGATTAAATGAAAATTTGTTGATGCGTGTATTTTTTAGGCGTCCTAGAGGGTCAAAACAGATTTGCATTTCTCAAGAATATAATGTCTTCTCCCATTAATTAATATTTTAATTAATTTTATTATTCTTTGAACTGCAACTGCATTATCAATTAATTGATAATTTCGCAATCTTTCTCGGTTCATTCACACCGAAATTTAGATGGTGTAGTTTAGGTTCACGACATTCGACCTTTTTTATCCAAATGTGCACAGGTATATTAGCAGCAGGTAGTTATGAACATTTTTACTGCAGAAAAAGGGCGCCACGGTAAAATTTCATTTAGTGCTTAATGTGGCAGAGGCACAGGGAAGCCAGCCGAACAATTGAGGACGCTGACCGATGGTCATTATTTCATTGAATGTTTTTGTTCCATTCATTGTAATCAATATGCAAATTAGAGAAAAATCCTTTTCCTCGTTGGTTGTCTCATCTTCCATAATTGGGGCGTGTGACATCATGTGTCACAGCGCTCTATAGTCCATCCAATTCAACATAAAACATTAATTTCAGTATTTATCGAGCAACAATATCCTTGTGAACCCTCGGCCATATTGTACCCTTCACGTACTTTCGGCTAAAAGGGGTACGTGTTAAGATTAAAAAAAACCTAAGAAACAAAAAACGTTTGTGAACCCTTGTGGCAGCAGTTTTGGAATATCCGCTACCCCTATATATGGTAGCGATATCATCTTGTGATGACCACTGGTCAATCCACAAATATGTTACGTTAAAGTCTAAACCCCGACGAACTGTGAGAAGTGGTTTAATGGTTTATTTAAATTCTTAAGACACGACATCAACAACAAAGGGACAAAATGTCCTTTAACGCATATTTTAATTTGCTCTTTGTTGAGTTTATTTGCGCTAAGATCGGTACATTCTATTTTTGTGTTTATGGTGGCATTTGAGACAGGGGATGAACTGGTATAAGGAACAATGACTGACCGTTGCTTTGGTTGGTCGTGTGAATAGTTTGCGTTGGTTTCATTAGATTAATTAAATATACTGTTGCTTATAGCGATTTTAAATGGAAATATACCTGGATTAATAAATTGCTAAAAATGGAAGGGGTTGACATCGGCTCTATGGAATATCGACGACTATTTTTAATAACCAACTTGACCATATTTGGGACACAAATTTGATGAGAATTCTTGTAAGGCATATTGACGCTATCAAACTAATAGGGATGAATGGTAGTGACAGCTACTTTTACGAAAACGTGTCTTATGACCATTGTTTGCATTTTTGTACTAAACACAAAATAACAGTTCGTTTCTCATTGACGTGACATCACATGTCATAAATACACATTCTGAATTCAGTCTGGCACAATGGAAAAGACTGAAGAGACGAGCACGAGCTCAAATATGATGAGTCGTCTTGAATAATATACTAAAAATATATATCCTAAATCAAATATCATCAAATACACACACACGCTGTTCTCTTCCGCATATGTGAGAACTAAACAGATCATATTCACTTACATTCATCTATAAGATGTTCATTCGTGGACCGTACAGAAGACATATGTAGCTGGTATTCTATAATTTTATGCAAATCACCAAAGTTGAGGAACAGGGCGAAAACAAATGTTACAGCGAAGGAAAAACAAAACAGTTTTTTTGTATTTCTTCAAAAAATATAAACGCGCACGCACAGAGACAATACACGCATGCTGGCTGGCTGGTTGGTTGGCGCGCGCGCTTGCGCTTAGCTCGCAAGCTTATAATCGAAATAGCCCATAGAGTTGCGAAGAAGAGGTGCGAGAAGGTCAAGGAACCATAAAGTGGTGACTTGTCATTTCCAATCTGTCTGTATGGCTTTTCCAATCGGCGCAGCAGCCGACCATATGAATGCGCCTATATGTGCTGTTAATATTATATATTTAGATGAAATACTTCGCGTCATGCGGGCATTCACAACACACGGACTAGATGTATGTGGCAAAATCTTCATCGCATCGTTACGGAGGATTGTGAAGACCCAACGAAATATGTGTACACCGCATAAGAATGGGCGATAGTGCAATGAATCTGCAGTGAAGGCGCACGATAACAGTACATGCAAGAGAAAGAATTATAAACACGAACGTTACAAAGGCATTTACATTTCTTTTCTTTCGGTTTATTTTTTTTTTTCATTTTCTTCGGTACGTTATTTCATAAAGTGCCCGGACTTGGCCGTCTTGAAATTTAGCATTCATTTGCCCACAATTTGAATTGATTAGCTTATATACTTAGGTACCTTGAGACGATTAAATAGATGCAATTGATTTTACAACGTGTTCGTCGTCTGCAATAATCAACCAGGTTTTTCGTTTTACCATTTTTTGTTTGTGGGATGGTTTGACTCTTTCACTTCTAGAGTGAGCATGTAGGATTTATAGGTGTTTTTGTGAGAAACAACATAAATTTAATGTGGTACTGCAGAATTATCGCTTATCCATTGTGCATCGTTTACTGCCCCCCAGTCCATTACTGCAACGTTTAGTAGCGTACTTAAGATGGGTTTCATTGTTCCACTTTCGCGCCAAGACGCTAGATCTTTTACAATAATGGATCTAAATGAATGACTGCAAAATATATGTGGAGAATCGTGAGCCTCATCTGGACATCAAGAAGATTTTCTTCTTCTTTTTTGTTTTGGTAATAACTAAAACTCATCAACCATACTCACATGGCACCAATGCATTAATTGCTTTCATTGGATAGGGTTAAGTCCAATAAACGAGTGTTTAGCTTTTACACTTTGCACTCATATATGCCATGTCTCTGAAATGCATCGCAACTTCCGCAATTTGCAACTTTCACATCCATACATTCCAGTATGCAGTCGCTGCTGTTGCACAAAAATAATCATGAACAACGGCGGCGGCGGCGGCAGCGCAGAAAAATGCACACAAAACAACCGCAGCTCACAAAATTGAATCCTATCGAGATAAGTACGTATATATATTGGCGAGCCAGCCTTGGTATCCACCACATACACATACATATGTGCCCCAAGTAAAGCTACATGCATACTGACGGCATGGCAGCCTCTATGAGTCGAAATCAGCACGTTGAATACATTTTTTATGCCTTACGCTTTTTTTGGTGAGTCACGAATTATTATTTATGAACGGTGCTGGCCTTTTCCAACATATGTACCTACATAGCTATTTTGTGGCACGGCGATTTCTTGAGATGCACTTACTATATCTAACGGATTCAGCTTTCTTGTAGTTAGAAATTGCACTCATGAGTTTTTGAATGATTTAAACGCCGCAGATATCATCAGGTCCTGATTTAATTATTTCAATAATGTGTTGAGTTTTATTCCATCAAGGAATTGTGGGGAGGGATAGAGCAGGGGGGTTTGCCTACATCAAAATTGATCATCTTGCCGCTAAAGAAAACGTGTAAGAAAGCTAAATTTATGTCTGAGAAAGTCAAAGACGAGGTCAAGAGTTTCTACAACTCAACGTACAAAACAGATTACAAACGACGAAAAGAATTCTTCGCCACACAACAATTGAACAAAATCATAAACAAAAACATTTCAGGAGCGACCCAAGACTGGCCTTTGCCTTAGCCACTCATCTTTTAGTGAATACGAAATGAAATAAATGGCGCGCTTTCTGAAACACACGCGTGCACGCAGACCACACGCGAATCTGTGTTGCTGTATCTCACCTGCGCTGTAATTAATATATTTTTCCCAATTATATGCTTATTTTATGTGAATCGCCTGTTTAGTTTAGCTGTATTATGGCGCGAGATTATCATGACTAAAGACCGATAAATGTTAGTGGAATCGCTTGATCGGCGGCAACATTGTCGATTCGGCGATTGCCATTCGATTTGGTGATGATTGTTGATTGATGGTAATGTTGGTTCGGCGATGTGATGTTTGATTGACGAATCAGTCAGCGCTTTAACAAACATCCACCCAGACACACTGAAACACATAATTATACAGTTAATCATTACAAAACAAAAACAAATAGAAGCAATCAAATTAAAACAAACATAATTCTCTCTATTCTATTGTCGTAGACAAATCAAATCTGGCAATAAGGAGCTCATACGGTAGCCGAACTAAAATGACCGCACTCAGTAAGTCAAGCATTTACACAATAAAAATTAAAAGACAAACAATCAAACAAACCAACCAACCAACAAACAAACAAACAAACAAACCACACACAAACACGCAAATTACCCGAACGAAAATTCAAAATATATAAAACATAAAAACTCATAATAATATAAGAAGAAAAAAATATGTATAACGAACCGCAACGAGAACAGCCAAACACATAAATAAAGTCATACAAATCCGACAGAACAACAAAACTCCTTAACCACAAACGATCCGAAGCGATTAAATGAGCGCGCGCGCGCACAACAGCCAGCGACAATCTTTAAGATGCAATACAATAAACCACAAGGCAAACAGGAGGACAAACTCCGCACACAGATTACGATTATACACGAAATTTATAACATTTAGACAGTTATTTTAGATCAATGAGATAACTAACAGCTCCAGATTCCCATCCAGCGGTTGACCCGACATCCCACTTCTGTCCCTCTGACCCCTGTGCACTCGAAAACACTTTTTTAGGGCTGTCGTCTGGGGTCATTGCATGCTCTCGTTGCATTCTTCTATTTCGGCTGTTGTCATCCTCTTCTCGGTTCTGATTGTTGTGCATTTCTTAGCTCATTGTGGTGGCCACTTTGTGATCGAAATCTTAATTCACTTAAACTTACAATGATTCTGAAAGGAATTCGCTCGTCAATAATGTATTTAATCAACGCATTTTCTGGTTAATTGTTTATGCCAAAATTGAATCGTAAGCACCAAAGGATTAGAATTAAATCTACCTTTGTCGCTGCAATTGTATAGTCAAACATTTGTGCAGTGATGCATTTGTGTTTTTGGCTGCAAGCAAGTAAATCACAGCATTTACAAACAAGTTTATAACTACATAGTTTCGATTTTATTGGCTCTGCCAGTATACTCGTATGCATTTTATCCAACACAGATGCACTTTAAATGGCCTGCATGCTCCTTTTCATTTCACGTTGTTGGCGGCGACGCGACGATGGTGGTAGCGTTGTTGTTGCAAGCAGGCTAAATTAAATGGAAATGAAAGAAGTTGTAGTTTATGGCAGGGAAATGAAATGAAAAAATAAAAATATAAACAAAAAAAATAAATAAATAAAAAAACAAAAACATAAACAGAAAAAGGCGACGCTCAACACGCAACAATAATCGGCATGCAATCTGAACCGGTTCTTAGCAATAATTTCTCATCTTTAAACTGCGCTGAAACTGCAAATTATGAATGGACGCGCCAAATTGCACGCCCGCGACTCGACGTTTCACGTTTGACGTCACTGATACGCGATTGTTGGCCTGTAGACAATTAAAATATTAATTGCATATAGATCCGTCAAAACGGTCGATTAACCAAATCAAACGGTTCAACGTCGATGGCGATGCCAAAGGAATATTCTCGACTAACTAACACCAATTAGTCACATCAAACATTGTGATGTGGTCACGTTCCTATTGATGGTCGCAATAATCGACTGCATAGTGCATAGTGCATATGTCGAGTGTGCACTCGACGAATGTTATCGCCGGCAAAAATCGAAATCGATCATAAGCGCGGTAGTGTGGAGTACCAGGCTCCATGAATTGAAATAGTTGGATGGACGTTTGACTGCCCATAGTCGTAAATCTCTATACATTTTACTCACATCGTCTTTGTGGTCTGTGGGAATTATGGAAAGGCGATTGTGAAAATGGTTTCCGTCGATACATATGTCGAACACAAAAAAGTATTGAATTGTTTCTGTCGACAAAAATGACGATTACAGAAGTGATTCGTATGAATTTCACACATTCGTTTAACGTATTTTGTGCATTGGAATAATCTCCGAATACCAATTATATATTGTATAATTTATTAAGGTGAAAAAATCAAATTTATTGTCAATAATAATGATTTCATGTAGGCCATACATTTTTTCTATAAAATCAAGTAAATATAACAAGAAATCAATTTCAAGGTCGAGTTTGTTTTTATCTTAATACAGAAATTTTTTCTTTCAAAAGTTTCGCTAGACTCCCTACCGCTAAACTATTTTCTGATGCCACGAATTCACAATTTCGCGTTGCATTTGCCCGTCATTTCAAAGTTAGTGGCTATAAGGCGGATAAAATTGATTTGCGCGCATTTTTGTTTCCGTTATACAGAGCTAAGTATCGCAAGAAATGGCCACAAAAGGTGGCGAGGTGAGATGATTTCTAGAGTGCTAAAATGCTCATCGGAAACTGCACTCCCACGCCTCGCCAAAATGCAGGCAGTTTGCATAACATAACATAACAATGTTTTAGCTGTCTGATGCACTGGCGTGTAAATTAGCGCTGACCACAATTGTTGTGATCGCAACTGATTGTTTGCTGATCCATTAGCTCATCCTCCTGAAATGTCAGGATTAGGTCAAGCTCCTGTTTAGTAGAAAAACAATAACAATTTGTATTTAATTGCAACCATCTACTTGACTGTTTGTTGTTTGTGCCATTGAGCAGTAGACACCACAAACAAAAAAATGCATTTGCACATCCCATACAGTCATGACATGATTTCGATAAGCGCCGAGTCAAGTTGCACAACACTTCGCTATACATTTACATATTTGCATAAAATGTTAATTTTGATTCAGCGCCCCAAACAAAAGACATCGAGCGCAAGACTCCTTGGCGCAGCGAGTGCAAGCTACTTGCGTATCTGATTGAAAATGCTAATTAATATTGACATTGCACTTTTGCATTGGTTAAATAATTTTGCGCAATCGCCAGCAGATGTAGTTGCTTTGGAAATGCAATTGGCAATTAATGCAGAAGACTTAAAGTGTGTCAAAAGTAGCAGGGTTACTTAATATAGACATTAGGAAAAAACTTAAAAACTATTTGGAAACACATGATATTAAGACACTGTGTTCTTTTCTTATCTTTTTAGCTGTACAGCGCGGTCGCGTGCCCCCCTCGCAGCCACCCGGCCTCCAGGGTATACACAGCCAATACGGTGATCCAGTGGCGGCCGGCTTCAACGGACACTCATACTTAAGTTCCTACATATCCCTCCTATTGCGCGCCGAACCATATCCAACGTCACGCTACGGCCAGTGCATGCAGCCCAACAACATCATGGGCATCGACAACATCTGTGAGCTGGCCGCCCGCCTCCTGTTCTCAGCCGTCGAATGGGCCAAGAACATACCGTTCTTTCCCGATCTGCAGGTCACCGATCAGGTGGCGCTGCTGCGTCTCGTCTGGTCAGAGCTGTTCGTCCTGAATGCGTCCCAGTGCTCGATGCCGCTGCATGTGGCGCCGCTGTTGGCGGCCGCCGGCCTGCACGCCTCGCCCATGGCCGCCGATCGTGTGGTCGCCTTCATGGATCACATACGCATCTTCCAGGAGCAAGTGGAGAAGCTGAAGGCGCTGCACGTGGACGCCGCCGAATACTCGTGCCTGAAAGCGATTGTCCTCTTCACCACAGGTAAGCTGCTGGACATATTGTTTACAGATGTTGCTGGCTTACTAACAACGGTGGCCGCCACCGCCGCCACCTACCACGGCGAGATGGACTTGTTGCAAGTGGTGCGGCAGCATTTGCACGCGATGGCCGCCTGCACCGCCAATAGTAACAATAGTCCGTTGCACAGTAGCAATAACAGTAACAATACGAGTAACGCTAGTAGCAGCTACGGTAGTAGCTTGAAGCTGGCGTCGCCGCTCAGTAACACGAGTTCGGGTAGTTTGGGTGCGTTAAATTCACCGCCAATGTTCTATCATCCCCACCATCACCAGCAGACGCACAGGTTGTATGGCTCCCTAGATGGATACTTGGCCTCCTCGCCGTACTCAAGTGGGCATTGTAGCGCTTTCAGTAGTCCAGACATTAAGTATTCGCCCTATGGCTTTAGTAGGCGATGATCTTGACTGAATCGTATGTAAATACTTATGTTTAGAGCAATTTTGCGTTAATTAGGTATACCGTCGATGTGGCAATATTTTCACCTATGCTCGATTGCATTTGCCTGCATTGGCTGGACGACATGATCTCATGTTGTTCGGCGGCAGCATGCAATTGACCGTGGTAAACGACAATCGTTCGTAATTCGTGTATCGTAAGAAGTATCCTAGAAGTATCGTTTCCTTTGCGAGAATTTGTAGCATCATCACCTTGTAAAATGTTGATCCTCCTTACCTCATTTATGCTAATCCAATTTGTTGTGTATGTCTTTGATTTTTTTTGTATATTTTGTAACAAAACTATTAATTTATTAATGAACTTAATCATATTTATTTATTTATTTATTTAATTATTGTTGCATGAATGTAATTGTTTTCGCTTTAAATGCCCTTACCTGCATTTCCGGAAACCCCTACAACCAAAATTTCCTGCTTAATAAATCACTTTTTCTTTAACACTAATCATGACTGATCTTTTAATTTAATCATAATTCTAGATAACAATTTATTAATTTTTATTATTTTATATCTATTTCATTTTCATTTTTTCTTTTTTTTTTTCTTAACAGCTAACTATTTATTTCTTTAATGCATTTTAAACATAATTCATTTCAGTTATTTTATTTACTTTTTTTATTTTCTTATATTTATCCTAACCGCTTCCATTATGACTTTTAAGGTTCAGTAAAACTTCAGACAAAATATTGGTTATAAGAAGTCCAATAAAAATGTATTCAATTTGCTTAAGTATTTATAAAGCCAAACTAGAATTTTCCGTCATCAATTTTTTAACCTATTGAACTTTTACTGAACCTATAAAAAATATGAAACGAATGTCCTTGAATGAATCATGACTGAATTGTTGAAAATTTGGGTTAAATATCCTAAGTAAATCAATTGTATTGATTGAAATTCACTTTCAATTTCGACAATACTCATTGTCCTAATATTTCCAATAATAAATTTAAATTCTTAAAACGGAAAATTAACTAAAACAACATTTATTGCAAGTCTTTATTCAGGATTTTTATCCCGTACATTCCAAAACCTAAAATCCACATTCGTTGATTATGCGAGCAATCCCCGTCTAGTTCTTCCCAAGCATCCGAAGAAAAAAAAAATCAAATATCTGTTTGTAGCTCCATCACCATGTCCTGGATCCAAACTCCCACGTCTAACATGGTGCTACAGTCTACTAATTAACCGATCTTAAGCATAGCCTCACTAAGATTATGGAGAAGATGTCTAAATGTTACCTGGTTGGTGGCCATTAACTATGTTGAGTAAGGCGACGGTGAATTACTATGGTAAATTAATCTACTCTTATTAGTTATTAACTTATTAACTTTATGATTAAATCCGTTTACAATCGTTCAGCGTGTAATTTTGTTGTTTACAACTTTGTGTATATTAAAAATTCTTACGCGGTTAGAGGTCAGATTAGGTAACTTAATGGAATAGATGTTAATGGGCACTTTTGTTTAAAAGTAAAATCATCCATCGGCGACAGTAACTATAGCTTTTACGACGGAAGTGCTATTCAGTCACATAAAAATCGTTGAATTCCTCACAACAATGAGTCGCTTACTTAATGCACTTAATGCGAACGTTTTACTTAAATAGCCAGACCAGTAATGAAATGCCTCACAAGGCACAACAACAGCCAGGCCACATTAAAAAATCCCATCACACGGTGATAAATTTATTTTCAATTACCCAACCTACCTGGCAGTGCGTCAATGACACCTGAAGCCCACAAGGCGATGTGGCTGATAGTACCGTAAAAATGTAAATGCTGTGCAATTTCGCGCTGCAACGCTCATGCTGCATATTGCAGACAACCTTCTTCAGATTACTTGTGCAACAGCGAGTCCATTGTGGCTGCATAATTGTTATCGACGGTGTTATGGCAATTTACTAATATCGATAATTTGCGTCCGCAGAACTGACAAGGTTACACCATACTTAGACATAGTTTTAATTGTTAATTTAAAAATCAGTTTGTAATCAGTAAGGTTCTAACTCATCGGTCTGGTTAATTTGGCCTGAGATGTTTTAAGGATTCATCAGCTTGAAATGTATTTCTTGAATAGTCTACCAATTACAAACAGCATAGTTTTAAAATGTTCAATTACTTTAAAAAAATCACCTTAAGACGAAGGTGATGTGAGATTCTTTAGTGAAAAAAAAAAATAAAAGGTTAAAATTGCAAAGTGCAAGAATTCAATATCACGAAGATGATATCAAACCGAAAAACAATAAACTTTATTACCAAACAATAGGAGTTCAACATAAATTATAAAGGCATCTTTAGCACCCTTGCGATTCGGGTAAAACATTTAGAAACTATCCCTTACACGCAAACTAGAAAATTTATAACCGGTGATAATAACTATAGTATTTACCGTTCGAGAGTCAATTCTCACCCCTAAAATATGTACTGCAACCCTCATAGGTTTTTGCTACATTTCACTTTCTGCAACAAATTTCTCTAGTCTAACATAAGAAACAAAAAGCGTGCACAAAGATGCTTCGACGGATTAGCAAAACGGGCAATAGCCCATAAATGCAGAGACGAGGTAGCGAAAGGTCACTGTTGCAAGTACAAAGTTCATAGATTGCCATAAATTGAATAACACTCGAGGTGCCATACAGATATGTGGAGAAAACTTTCGCAGCGATCTGCGCTTGACTTGTAGAAAACGGAAACAGTTCGCTATGTCCTCAAGAGGGTGCGTTGCCGGCTAAGATGAGCACTGAGCAGCCTTCTACGGTTGTAGGGAAGGCGCGCTGCAATTAAATAAGAATGCATTTGGGGGATTTATTGATTGCGGCGAGACCGCGATGACGAACAAACATTTAATTAAATTGAATGTTGCGGGTTTATTATTAGATTTTTGAACGCCTTGCTCGTCCCGCGAACAAGGCCTCCAGCCGCCGGTGACCCCTTTTCATTTCTTATGCATTCACATAAGTGTACGTGCGTTTTACTGAGCGCCTTTTCCATTGTTACCATATGAGCACACGAGCACTTTGTTGCGAGATTGTTGTATCAATTGATATAAATTTATTGAGACAGCAAATAAGGGTTACTGGTGGAGTTGATGAACTGTGAATAGCAAAGTAATTAAAGCGGTCGAGCGATGTTCGAGTTGAAAACAAAGCGATCAGCATATATTTAAATGATTTGGTGTGCTGTGAATGTCAAGAAAGGTCATTTAGGAATTCCTTAAGACGTTTTCATTTTATGTTCCCGAACTCATCTGCTTAAAACCAACGACTTTTTTATTGTAAATCATTCATCTTATGACGTTTAACTTTTTTCTTATTGAAAGATTAGACATTCCAATTCATTTAACCCTAAATAAAAAACGATACACAAATAGTTGCGACTAGTTTAATTGAGTGTAAATAATTGGTAATGGCGCTGAAATGCCTTTTGTGGCGCTTACATAAGAACCAGCCCTTCGACTATTTATGTTCAACATGCGGGATCAATAAACAAACCAAATATGATCAACATTTAAAACAATTGCAACACACGCCATCAGCCAAACACACTCTGAATGCACCATGCAACGACTGTGCTAGACTGCAGATAATACGACAATTGCGCCGATGCACATCCCGCATACTGTGCAGTGTGCAGCGTGCACATTACTTAATTCTCGAAACCGTATAGGAATTCTATGCATCTACGGCTGGCTGCAGCGGCAGCATAATAACCATTTACTTGCATTGGCACGGCTTCCCAAGTACTGCACCGAGATGCAGCAGAGGCACAATTTCCAACACGATCGTGATATCATTTCACTTTTCATTGTGCCACAAAAAATTCTCTGCCGGCCGCTTTTTAGTCATTTAAAATACGGCGCGCGGCGTTCTGTACTTTTTCTTATTCTTTTCATTTTTCTCGTTGTTGTTTTTTTTTTCTGGTTTTCGTTATACATTAAATTTCCCAATATGTATATGGTAAACTTTCAGTGCGCTTTTGTTGTTGAGTATATATTTGCGTGTCGCCTGTGTTGACTCTCCCGCAGTCTTGCAGTTTTCCCAGTGTTTTTTTTTGTTTTCCTCCGTCAATGCAATTGTCTTAGCTAGGGTATCCGAGAAAGGACTTGCAAATGGCAAGTAAAGTAAAGCCCCAGTCAAACATCTTTACAGCGAAATCAAATGACGATGTAAAGAGACGAGACGCTGCACTTGCGTTGACTCTTTGCTCATTCCATTGTCAATTGGAAGCTGCAGCAATACTAAATGAACATAAATTAACTAAATTAGTTACAAATGGATGGGAATTAAATATAAACTTTGTTAATTCTAAGAGTTTACACAAAGCATCATACCTTTTTTTATTTTTTAAAGTGCTATAAAGACAATTAAGTATAAACTGTAAGCACTTTCTTGACATCTATGGTTTAATCATTCTTCAAACATCTTTAAAAGTATTTTAAAATATAATTCCTTAAAACAACAAAGGTAAATATTTTAAAACTAATCCA
The DNA here is from genome assembly GCA_026546915.1 of Sylvicola fuscatus. Lineage (NCBI taxonomy): Eukaryota > Metazoa > Arthropoda > Insecta > Diptera > Anisopodidae > Sylvicola > Sylvicola fuscatus. The sequence goes on along the minus strand of JANSTS010008054.1, from coordinate 19,316 downwards.
TTTAATTAATATTTCTCTACCCTGAAATTGCTGCTCTTAAATTATCTGATCATATGTTAATTACTATTCAATTTCCGTAAAAAGTGTGTTCAATTTCCCGAGAGATTCATTTACATCAGTTCCTACCTCATTTAAAATAAAAATAATAAAAAGGATAGAATGAAAACCAATCTAGTTGAACATAATATCGGCAACAAAAAAAGTCCCATTGAGTTGAATATAATCAACATTTGTTTTGTTGCGCAAAAAACTAGAGAGAGAGGCTGTGCACAGGAAAAAGGACGAGATGAAGTGAATGTCAGCATTTTAAACTCCCCCTTCCGCCAAAACTGCAGAAAAAAGCCATAACATGCACATTGCACGGCCGACAATTTCGATAATAGAGACCGAAATATATGTGATGGCTAGGTACACTCGCATGTGGTCCGTGGAAGTACACCCGAAAAGCACGACATGGCAAAACAACCCTCGAATTCGGGAAAGGAGCACGAATGTGCCACATAAACATTGTTCTCGACTGGCTGTGGCGAATTTCCAATCAACCAATGGATTGGCCATTGTTTCCTGATATGTATGGCTCTCCTTGCCCGCTTTTTATCCGAAAATACTATGCAAATACAAATATTGAATATGCGGATTTCGTTTTGTGTATCGCTTCAATTTTTGACTTCAATGCTATGGTGGTGGGAGGGTATCAATTGATTTGATGGATTCTAGTTGACAATCTTTACCAGTAGTTATGGGCAATCGTTAGAATTTTCATTGTTTTGGAGTGATTGTTCATCCGGTTCATTACTATACTAACTAATTACTTTTATTTTTATAATAGCAGATAGAGATCCTGTATTTCTGTGATAAAAATGATAAAAATTTAGGATTTTATTTGTTGCAAGAAACGATCTTCATGAATGTCTTGTGGAGAACTTATTTCACTTCCTATTAAGAGTCAGAGAAAACAATATTTTCTTTCCCTATTCTATTCTTATTTTTGATGCTCTTTAATTTGATGTGAAACATTCTGCAGAAAACTGACCACAAATTGTCTTTAAAACGCAGTTGTTCTGACCACCACCTTAAAGGACATACGAATTGAATGTGCTTAAAAACGATAATAGTCAAAGTATCTACTTAAAAATAAATGTTATCACTTTTAAATTGAGGAAATACCAAGATATAGAATTTAATGGCTTTCCACCTTCTCGATAAGCGTCTCACAAGACGACCGGATCCATTGCATCGATTTCTTTTGGGAAGGCAAGGAAACAAGCTCCATTCCTAAATGCCGTCAGTAAATCACAGATTCCTCAACGTGCAGATACCATACACCAGATACAAGACAAAAAAAGATCACACCGGCCAACGTAATCGATAACACTAAACACCTCACAACGGCAGACCACACGCAGCTTACATGCTTTTTAACACCTTGTATCATCTGAATGTTTTACATTAACGCTTTTTGTGTATATCCGCATTTAAACGCCTCAAGCCTAAACGCTTTTGACTTGGTTCGGCCTTACGGTTGTGTCGCACAAACCACCTGCCCGTCAGTTTCGTCGTCTCCCACCGTTCTGCTTTACGGCGGTATTCGTATCGCGTCAGTCAATTTAAAATCAAAGGACAACCTTTCGGATGTCTAAGACATAATTGAATGAATGCCTGATCTCGTTGAAACTGGAGAGGGAATTTGCATAAGAAGACAGCGCAGCAATTCAACGTGATCATTAATCGGTCATTCCATATGGACAAATTCCTATTAGTCGGATAAAATTTGCATAATTCGTGGCACTTCTCAGTGCAGGTATTCCACAAAGCTTTAAGACTCGTTTCTTCTGTCTTCAACTGCGAATTGAATGCTCAATTCAAATTAAAATCTATCAAAAATGAATATGAAATAATTGAGATATTATTATATGATGAAAGCTTTTTCTTATGATTTACTGAATTAATTGAAATACCTTGAAGATGTTTTATTGGTCCCCTGTAGTTCATTTGCTGTTTATTGTTTATGCTCAACATTTTGTAAATGTAATAATCAATTAAAATGTCAAATATACTGGCGCATGCCGAATGATGGCCTCATCAGATCTTCCGAATAATCTTAAAGAACACACACATCGGCAAGTGTATAACTATCTTCCATCTGGATCGCGCTCAGTGCAATAAATTCCCATGAAGATTAAAGCTCTTAAGCGACCTGACGACTTTTATCACCCGTTTAAGCACACGAAGACATGGACTACAGATGGCTATTTATGTGATTCGATTAACTTAACGCTCGCCAACTCTACGGCGCGACGCGACGTGCCAGCCGACTTCTGAATCCCAAATATGTTTGAATTGCGCTGCTTCTATTCCTGCATGCGTTTAGTCATTGACCAGACCGAAATGTGTGTGTGACATTTTTATCTTATTAACATATATGGAATATAAACGAAATCACGAATGAAGCCGGAACACACAAAACAATCGTTCGCGCCACAAACATTTACCGCGCGCTTGCACATTATCTGAAGATGACTATTAAGCCGCAATCGTCACGCGCCGCGCGCCGCGCCGCTCCGCACCGTGGCGTTGCCATACGCGAGCTTGCAAGACGACGAGGGAGTCAGCCCGATAAAGCGGGCATATATGTACAGATGTATGCTTATTTATGCGCTTAGGATATCGTGTGAAGAGGCATAGCATAGATTGGCTGGCTTCATATGTTCATGTGAATAAACGCAACATACACACGACGCGGCCCAACTTCAGCAGATATTCTGCATGTAACCGCAGAACGACAGCGAACTTGTTCACCTGTGCTTTATCGGGGTGTTTGTAAACAGAAAGGTCATCCACGTCAATTACTTCTCCTAATCGATTTCAATATTTTACAAACGTGTGCAAGGCGCTTCCATGGTGTTTGTGTGTGGCTTTTGGGTATTCCTTAAGACGATCACTCACCGCAGGAATGCTCAATAGTTTAATGGATGCAGTGTGAATTACCAGATTGTACCTGATTGCTCGATCTTTCGTTTTGAACGAAATCTTTGAGTTGCTGACAACATTTTTCATGTGTACCGTCTTCTTTTAAATTGAATTCGTCTTATCGAGGTGATTCTAAAATCATACCTCAGCCATTTAGTAAGATGCGCTAAATACCTATTTGCATCATCTTTACATCTTTATAATTTTAAGATTCGATATCCATAAGCAATGCACAATGCAAGATACTTATAGAATAGAATTACCTTACCTACTATCCGAAATCGTCTAAGGAACTAGGAAGTATCTGATAAGTATCCAAAGAACAGTTTGTTTTTTTCTGTTTGCAATTTTTGCTTTGTTTTATTTTGTTTTTTGTTATGTTTTTCGAAAGAAGTTAGTGCACTCTTCCGTCCATATTGCTGGTGTGGTTCATCTGCTGCAACAATACAAAACAACCAAAGCACAGCGCAGAAGAACAACAACATCAACAATCGATTGCTTGAGAACTCTTCGTAAAACACGTTGCTGTGTGTGTTTTCTTGCTGTAAACTTGAAATGAGGTGCACAGCAGGAGAGCCTCGCGTCGTACAATCGCGCTTATATGTACATATATATATATATGTGGCGAGTGTAGCCCGTAGAGCACGGTCGACTTTACACATGAATTCCACCGGATGAAAGGCTATAAATGTAAACAGTAAACACGTCTGTAGTACATAGAAGACACAATTCAGCTGATTTGTAATTGTTTAAACGCTGTTTGGTATTTATGGATGCTGGATGACCGACCGAAATCGCAAAGGTCAATCCCATAATGAATTTCGAGCGCAGCACATTCACCGTCTGCATGGTACTGATTTTGAATCCGTTGTACTCGTATGTTCCATACATGTTGGTCGGTGCCATATAGGAGTGAGTGTGGTTTTGTTTTGACTTTGGCTAATACATTACCGAAATTCTAAACATTTGATGTGGGAGATTTAATCACCTAAAATTTCCATAAAATTTCCAATTTTTCCACTAAACTGTAGATGCATTAAGAAAAATCTCACCTAAATAAGACACTCACCCACTTAACAATCACAGCGCCATTCACTGTTGCGTATTTTTCTGTCAAACCACCAACATTAACAAGTAAAAAACCGAAGGGTGAAAGAACGCTTAAAGTCATCTAAACTTCCATCCCCTATATGTGCATATGAACAGCATTACACCTCGCCACGTCCGTTCGGCTGAACAATGCTGCAGCAATGTGCTGCTATTTAGGGAAGTGCCAACATTTCGGATGCAATCAAATGCGGCCGAGGCAATCATCCCCTAGTTTTAGGGCTATTTATTTGTTTTTTGCCTCTTCCTTTTTTATTGAATACGACCGCCGACACAATTGACAATGAGATTAGATATGCGCATGCAGTTCAGACAGGAGGAGGAAGGAGCAGAAGGTCGGATATGACAAGCCACATGAAAAACAAAAAATACCGACCGACAGCAATTTAATTAAACCTAATAGATTGATTCGAATAATGGCAAGCGCTGTCCTGCTCCCTCTCCATTGATGCATTATTATTGCATATTTTAGCTCGAATGCATTTCTGTGTGTTGCGCCAAGCGCCCACTATGACGACGCGCGGCGCGGCGCGACGCGACGCGACGCCCCTCCGCAACGCACAAATGAGTGATCTCTGGCACCGCATCGACAATATGCTGCAAAAAGATTAGCGCGACGTTCCACTAAATCGACGAATAATCGCTGCATAGAAAATGACATACGTGTACACATATAGAGATACGTATGTACATGCGGAATCGTTTAACATTAACCTGTGACCTCTTTATGGCGAAATTTCATCACACACAGCCACACAAATTACCTATAGGCTATATCTAATAAATTATGTGCTTTCGTGCTTGGCAAAACGAAGAAATCGTGGCCATATCGATGGCGGTGGATTGTAGCAGCATGAATATGTTGAATTCCATTTATGACTAAATATCCAACATATATTTACTGTATGCGAATTGCAACTGGCCAGCCGGGCCCGCACGCTGAAATCCGCTGAATGCAGATTGTAGAGGGAGAGGAGCCAGGAGGATGGCCAACTGCAATGTGAATTCTTTGAATAGAAATGCGAAATTGCATTCACCATGCACGAATGGGAAGCGATAATGTAATCGATAGCCACTCAATGTAATGATGCACCGATTGCAGTTGTTAATATACTTTTAGGTAAAGGCCGAACTGGATTGGTACGCGAGCAGCTGTAGGCCAGCCAAAGAATCTCTGTTTTCATTGAATTCGGTCGACATCAGCTTTATCAGATTTTGTTGATATTCCATGTCAGAAATTAGCTACCATCCCCTGCCTGCCCGTGCCGCATTGTACACAAAGAGTCGAATTTCCGGCAGCTTCTGCCTGTCCCTTCGCTGATTACAATCTCTCAAACAGTTTTTCAGCCGCCAAAATAATTCACCACAATGGCGTTCCTTTGTAGCGCCTCTGATTTGTCTGTCACACTTTATTTCTTCCTCTCCATCTCCCGATCTGTGCACGCTAAACAAATATTGTGATCTTTCAGACGTGTACCTCCTTCCCATCAATGCTTCTTGAGAATGCAATTAAATTCATTATTTCGTCGTTTATTGTTCCATCCCTTGAATGCGACGTGCGCGACGACCAACAAGGGGAAGTGATTTACATAATGTAATAATAGTCGCAAGTGAAGGGGTTCTGGTTGTTATCGTCTTCGACCATTTCTTTGGTGAATGCCGCGGCTGCCTGATCGGCTTGCTTGTCTTCAATTTGGGGCACCACATAAAAGTCATTGTAAAGGATATGGTAACGAATTACAATTTAGAAAGCCTTTGCAGGCATCCTCACCCACCCGCTGGTGCCTAAATAGATGGCCTGGTACGTGCAGAGCGCAGTTTGTTTATTGTGGTGAGGCATTCGACACCATTTGTTGTGGGGCCTTTGTCTGTGATGAGATTCTGCAAAAAAAAAACAAACAAAAAAAAACTCACCTCAACACCGAGGCATCCCCAACCAGCCTGGCTGGTGTTATCAGTGTGTCTTGTTCATTTGTTTTTCCTGCTATTGCACATTTGTTGCTGTCTGCTGTTTTTTTCCTCCTCAGTTTGTTTCCGCGTTTAAATTCGAAATAGTGTTTGCCGTGTGTGCGAATGGAAATGGAATCAAGTGTGGATGGGCCCATATAGACGTGCACCCGACCCACGATTGTTTAGAATCATTTGTGGGCGCACAATAAGGGAAACAAACGACAAAATCCGTCCGGTTTCCATGCCGTGCAGAGATAAGCCGCCCAGAAGGGTAGATCAATATGGGCAGATAGGAAATGCGTGAAATTCGACAAAGCATTGGATGATCCTAGTCATAAATATGTCGGGCGAAATGCAAATTTCGTTAGTCACTTTCGGATTGTAAAGACATCCTCGATTTCCTGAATAGTTGGATAAATTTGTTTCTTACAATATTTATTTTTAAATAAATGAAATAAATGTTAATAGTTCAGGATTCGGAAATGGTTGTATATTCACCCTATTTGTTTTCGTAACGGTTAAAAGATAGCCCGAAAAGACAGGTTAAAGATTTTCAAGTACAAATAGGAAATTTATTTTCTTAAGATAACAGCATTCACATACGAGCATATACGAGTTCACAGCTTCCAAAGCTTATTTTACAAACTTATTAAATATCACTGGTGGTAGGACATCAATTTGTTAATTGGGTAAAGACCGAAGCAACTCCTACCCCACATTTATAATGAATATAAATACACTGGAATAACCTTAAAGACAGGCGCTGTTTCTGAAAACTAATTCTCAAAGTTCAGTTTTGACGCGGAGGGAATTCGACCTATTTTCGGTGTGCCGTGTTTTGGCTTATCGGTCATCCTTGACATTTTATGTCGCCTCCAGTTTGAGAGTTTCGTGTTTTCTGTTTGTGGTTGGTTAGCCTTTTGCCGGATATGCTTTCTATGTTGTTGGCTTTTTCCTAATGAAAACGACGGGTACATTTTCTGTCAACATTTATTGACATGGGGACTCAAGCCACCTTTAACAATATGCCTTTGTTTCCACTTCAACTCAGTCATTTAGATAGTTGCATTTTGAAGTTACATTTTCTGTATGAACAATCTCTGCAATAATAAAATAAATAAAAAATAATATAAAACAAAATTATGTCAAGTGTTGTCTTGTAAGTCAAGTCAACACCAAACGCTTGAAAATGTATAAATGTCACACATATGTCTCCGCAATTTCTCTATATCGACACCCATGTCAGCGAACGCTCTATACTTGTATGAAGGCCATCGTCAAAGGAAATGATGTCTACCATATGTATCCGTGCTAGCTACCACCCACCTGCAAGGCCACAAGAAATTGGTCCACATTTTAAAATCGATATTCGATTGGCACAACATCGGCGCGACATATCCGACGTGTCGCCAATAGAATATCCGGCGATACTGAAATGCTCGTCTCAACTTTGCGGCCCTTAATGGAGAGGTCTACAGGTCTCCTCAAAAGTCCACTAAAATGCCATCAAAGTCTTGTATTGAATTAAAATGGAGAGGGTGGCAATTGCAAAATGCCCGTATCACATAGAAGACGGTACACATGTCAGAAGAGGCACACATATTGTGATATGTGACACGGTTCTGGCAGTGTCTCATATAGTGACAGACGTCTTTGTATCAAATCAAAGAACTTTTTCTGCATATTGTCAAAAAGGCAGCTAAATAAAATGACGAAATTTTAGAAGTTCCAAAGGATTTGGTGGGTACATTTTCATTATTCGCCGTTGTCTGTCTGGAATTAAAGCGACACGTCAAACGACTTTGCGCTGATTTTTTTTGAAAACACTTTGTATGAGCGTTTTCCCTCTCTTTGTGACATTGTAATTTTCACATAATTTTTTTTTCTTTCGCTTTCTTCTTTTTTTTTTGGTTGCTTGCGAATTTTCGGAGTTTGTTCTAACTTTTCATCACTTCCGGCAATACAGTTGGTTCTCCTGTTCCTTTTTATTATATATTTTTAAAAGTTGATATGCTTTGCTTGGCAATGTCAAAACCATGGCACTTTCTTTGAAGAAATTTACGCGGATACTTTCGTCTCAAATGCAATTCAGATGCAAGAATTTGTTTGTGGGAGGGGCAATCAAAATTTGGAAAAGGAAGGAATGATATATTCAGAAGGATATTTTTAGTGCTTAGTCTCTTTAACAATGTTAAAGTTGAAAACATAAACCTCAACACATAACTATAACTTGGCAACATGTTCCAACTGCACATTATACAGATTTATTTGGCATTGAAGCCACCCAGAACATGTTGACTTCATGTAGCGAATGCTCCGGTTTGTATTGCATAATGTTGGCGCAAATGCTAAATGTTTAAGTAAGCGCCCATCGACAAGAGAAGGGCTGACTCTAACCAATTTACAGCCATCAAATTGCTGTTCATTGGGACTGGGAAGATTATTTACACCCCATTTGTATGTAATCGATCCTTTTTAGTTTTGTTGTTGTGTTAATAATACAGATTTTTGTGAAACTATTCCTAAATTAACGTGAAGAAAAATTCAGTACCAATTCACGATTTGAGGCCAATCCCTTTATTAAAAAATTCTCTAAGAAAACACCACAAATCTATTTAATCAAGTGATTGGTCGATGAGACGCCACCAATTGACAGCGTCGATGGCCATGGAAGCAATTCAGTCGCATAAATCACTCGCTAGCCGGCGTCTGTCATTTTAATGCACACGACAGTTCACATAATATGTAGAAAATAGAAATAAATGTTACACCGAAACATATATACGCCAATTCCGATTGTACATACTCCGTTTTCAATCTGCACTCTTTAATGTGTGGTACATGGAGGGTGGGTGGCAAATGGCAATAAACCTAACACTGAGCACAATGCCAAAAAGCTGCAAAAAAAAAAACCGACACTCTTAAAGGGTGCATAAAAGATGAGGTTGGCCCGTCACAACCCCGCCACCGCAATAAGTTGACCAAAAATCCATCGCACAACAACATTAATTCTCTAAAGACCTTTTAGCGATATACACTGAGATGATTCCTGCCCACAGAAGCCAACCACCCCAGCCCACCACTGGCACGTCATCCGCCATCTCGACCTTTCTTCCCATTACATTTACACTTTTTTAGATAAACTGCGATATACTCCCACACTTTCGGCGCTTTTTTTAGCACTTCCATTTTGGCAATTTATTTATTTTCTATATGGTATATATGGACACACAAGCGATCTTTCACACATGCGGAGAGTCGAGCACGCGCTCCCACACCCACCGCCCAATGCAGTGCGCCTCACTCGCGTCTGATGTGTTTATGTATACATTTTTATACAATGGATCCATTCCAGCCGACAAATAGTCCGTGCGTGATTTATTTGAGTTATCGAGCCTTTTGGAGGGTTGGGGTGGTTTTCTTTTTTTTCTGTTTCGGTTCCAGCCAGCAACGCAACGTCGAAATGTTGTTGGAGATGATGGGCTTTAGACCTGATTCCTGCAATTGGATGCACATAAATTGGCTTTATGTGCCCTCTTATTGATTTATTAATGCCCATTGATTATTATTATTGTTGTATTGAGTAGTGGCGTCCGGGGCATCATCAATTTGGTGGCCGGGAGCGGGGCAGCATCGAAACTGATTCATGTGTTCCTGATGCGCAGTGGAGTGGTCGTTTTGTGGTGAGCTTTTAAATGGATTAATTTCCGACATAAATGTGTGTTTGCCACATACGAGCAGGTGTATCAGGTGTATGCCGATGATGTCCGCCATCGAGTGTCTCTAGTTACCATACACGATTTGTTGCACATTTCTAAATCGAGTTGCAGTTAAGAGATGGTGTTTTGCTGAAGTAGATTGCATACATTTATCATTTAGTAGTGCAGCTACAGGTTAAAACAAATTCAAACCGATTTGATTCGCTTAACAAAATTTCGCGTAACAACTTTTTATTGTCCAAACAAGTGATCTGAAGGATTTTATTTTGATTGATTTGAGATTTTTATTAATTATTTCCTATAAATTGTGTTTGTCCACTTCATTAAGAAACTGACACAATATCTTCAAGTAAAAACAAACAAAGTAACCAGTTGTCTTTGCGACGGCGTACATAAAGATTGTGGAGTCGAATCATTGTCCTTTAAAAGACGTATTTGTGATGATTTACGCGGCATCATAAAGACCGCGCGCATTTTTATCACCATAAATACCAAGCTCTTACAGCTAAGATGATTAATTACAGCCGCACAATGCTATTTCGTCTTTTAATTAGATGTGACAATTTGCGCGCCACATCAGTGGTCATTAAATTCCTGAAGCGATACGAAGAAAACCCAACTCATATAGGCAGATTATACGAAATTGCTTACTCAATGAAGTCAAATAAGACTAGATAAAAAGTGAAACTAACAGCAAGACAACACGAAAGAAGCAAGTAATAAATAAATAAACAGCAGCTAAAACTGATAAATAATAATAAAAATAAATTGTTTTTAATTACCATCGACTAAGAAATGGGACAATCAATTCTATTTGGCTCATTGTGCGACTGTACTGTAATTCTCGTATTATTAACTACAATATTAATGAAGTAACGTCTGATTATGCTTTTGTATTTAGTCTTTGAACGGCGCGTTTCATTGTGCGGCTTTAGTATGTCTTGAGTTGCCGACGTCCCTCGCGCGCCGGTGCCATATGCCTGAAGTTGCGATGATGTCGCCGCTTTTGTGGCTGTCGTTTTGTTGCTTGGGCTGCCTTCGCACGAAAAGTAACCGCGAATGAATGCATTATGAGATAAACTGTTGTTCAGGGTGTCGCTGACAGCAAAATGTTTAATTAAAACCGGTTTGTGGTGCTATTTAGAAGACTAATGTTCCCGTAACTGGAAAGCTTTCGCTACATTGTAAGATGCTGCATATCTCGAAAACCGTTCATTCGATCTTAGGATTCTGAATGCAAAAGCATTCTCAATTCGTTCTAGAATGTTTTATTCAAAACAATATTTTTTAATGAAAATTAAATTTTTTTCTTGTGTGTTGCAAGAAGGATTTTCTTTAAATTCATTTTTTGTTCGATGTAAAGCACGAAAAATGCACAATGGAGAAGCAGACTGAAACAATAGAGACCATATCTATCTTATTCCTGTCGCACCAGATGTTTCGTCATCGCGGCATTTTATTCACTAATTATTATTTATTGGGCGCGTATATACATAACATATGCATGCTCACTGCGTGTGTGTTTCATTCAAGTGACTGCACGCAGTGATCTTTCATTAGTTGGCTATGTAAGGCAAGCTCATTGAAGACAAATTAAAGATGTCTCTTGTATGCGTCTTGAAGAGACATTTAAGTACAATCCAATATGTTTTCAATTAAGCTGGCCAGTTTGGGACCCTCTCTAGAACTGCTTGAAGAATTTTTGGATGAATCGCAGATTTATTGTTAATGTGATTTAAATGGAAGTAAACTTTTATAGGCATCTTAACGACCTACAGGCTGTTCGGAATCAAGTAATTGACACAGATTCAACAGATACATTCCTTATAACCGTTGAGTGACTTGAACACATGAAATGTTGTAAAATACGTTTTCTGTAAATAACAATCATTTTCTTGTCTTTAGACGCTTGCGGCCTCTCGGATGTCACGAATATTGAGTCACTGCAGGAAAAGTCGCAATGCGCTCTCGAGGAGTATTGCCGAACTCAGTATCCAAATCAACCGACCCGCTTCGGAAAGCTGCTGCTGAGATTGCCATCATTACGCACAGTTTCATCACAAGTAGTACTTCTTAAATGTAGCCAAAGCGACCTCTAACTAAGACACAATCTGTTTTCTCTGTTTCCCTTTCCTGCACCGCCAACAGGTCATTGAGCAGCTATTTTTCGTCCGCCTAGTCGGCAAGACGCCCATCGAGACGCTAATTCGTGATATGCTGTTGTCCGGCAACAGTTTCTCCTGGCCATACCTGACATCAATGTGACACACAATGTGGCGCCAATTGACAACCACTTGATCAACATGCGGGCCAGCCGGTGTCACCGGCCTGGCCCCAATCACCGCTTACTGTGGTGCCAACACAACGGAACACCTGTCACAGCAGCACCATAACACCAACCACCACCATCACCACCAACAGCCGCCGCCGCCACACACCCAGCCGCCCCAGCAGCCGTCACAGCAGCTGCCCAATCCGTCACATCAGCCACCCATAGCGTCATCGCCCCACCATCACCACCACCATCACCATCACCTCAGTCACCATCATCACCAGCATCATCTGCACCAACAGCAGCAGCAGCACGCAGTGACAGCGCTGGCAGCACAACATCAGGCCTTGCTGCCGCAACAGACGCAATCGCAACTGCTGCTGCAACAGCATCACCACTATCAGCAGCAGCAGCAGCAACAGCAGCTGCTGCTGCACAGCATGGAAATCGGTGCAGCGCCGCCCACTTCGACCACCTCCTCGTCCTCATTGTCAGCATCGGTGTCTCCTGTATCTTCAAATGCGACCGCCACAGCGTCGTCCAGTGCGTCGTCAATCGTTAGCCGAATGGATGTCCCCATAATTGTTGATGTTAAGTAACTATTTATTCTGTTTTTCTATATATTTTATTATGTTGGAAAATCCTTTCTCTTTTTTTATAATTTTTGAGCAATCAATCGAGATATTTATCGTGAAAATAGTCAGTGAAAATTCTAAATTGTAAAAACATAAAAAAGGAAGAATCGCTTTTAAACATTTATAGAAAGAATTTATTTCACAAGACTTTGGACATCATTTGCAACGGCATCGACTTAGTTCTATGTAATTATATTTTTTGAGTTTACTCAAGATACAGCTACACCGATGGTTGTTTTCAAATACACAATCTTAAAGAAACTCATCCCTGCAAAACATATTCCTTTACTTCATCTCCAAAGAATAAATTATTTAATATATTTGATATACAAATGTAAGTGTATTGCGTACGCATAAGGTCATTTCGATTTTTTATATTATTTATTAGCTTTCTTAGTAACAACGAAAAATTCGGGAAAATGTAATAAAATTTCGTCCCAATTAAAAACAAAAAATACAACAGTTCATATGTATCGTTTTTTACAACATACAGCGGTCGTGTGTAGAAAAAAAAACAACAGATGTAACAAGTAAATCAATTGGGAAATTAAATGCAATATAAATTATTTATAAAATAATTATACGTTTAAAATATGCAAGAGAAATTTGTAAAAGAAAAATATTATTATTATTATATAAATAAATATGAAAAAAAATGTGCCCGACATTTCTCTAGAAAACGCTGCAATACTTAATTTGTTTAGAAACAAAATAAAATTTATATAAAGAAAAAACACAAACAAAAAGCCAATTTTGGCCGTCCATTTTCCTGATTATTTCCAGCCCAATAATTGCCAATTCTTTTTATTAAAACTTTATCGTTAAAGAAACATCTGTCCCATAACTGAATTTTTCTTAAAGTGTTCAAACATTTTACGGAAAATTCACTTTTGTTTTCAATGACTCATTCAACTGTAAATAGCTTTACATTAAAACAGAACCACAACTAAACGGCGGCTGAAAACAAAATTTAGTAAAGAAATTTATTCTAAACGTAATTGTAAATATATTTTGAGGAAATACATAAATATTTCTAAACAGTGCAAAAAGCGTGAGCTGGTAATGATCAATATCAAAAAAAAAAACTAAATATTATTATTGACGAATTGTACGATTTAATTGTATACAACTTGTTCACAATATGACAACGTATGAATTATGACTATTAAAAATGTAATAATTAAAATAAACACATTATGTGAACATATAAATTAATAAAAACAAATAGAAAAATTGTATATCGTAAAAAATGTTAAATAAATGAATTACATATTGAAAAAAAAATTAAAAATGAATAAAAATAAAAATAACATGTTTGTTGTGTAATAAACGTCATTTAATTGAATTACTTGATTTCCCTTTTTTTTAAATAGAAAATTTCAGCAGTATTTTTCAAATTTTCAGCATTTAATAAAAAGTTTCATATGTGTAAATATGTTTGCATCAAAAAATTTTATTTGTTTAAGTATATAGGTAAACCATTTATTTGAAAATCAATTAGGCGTTAACTTATTATTAATTTTGTTGTATGAAATTTATAACAATTTTATTGACAACATTGAGGATTTTATAAAAATGATTGCCCTGCTAAGTCCTTTAATCTGGTAGAAATTGAATCTGTACGAAGAAAGGACGAAAACCGTGCGAACGGACATGGAACGGACAAACATTTTGGAAGCCACAGACATTTTTCACGACCACAGAAAAACTGAAAATGGTATGACGAACTTACATGATGAAGAAGAAGACTTCTCCCATCCTTGGCTCAATTATTTCGAAGTTAGTCACGTTTACCGACATCTTACTACAAGGAAATCGCTATAGATGCATAAAAGAATAATTTACTCACCAGCAAAATCACATTCTGTCTATTTTAGTTGGTTAATTTATCGAAGCATATACTTTATATGAAAAAAGACGGCCAGCAAAAGAACGCAAATGCAAATGCAAAAAGATGTCGTAAGCAAACGATTAATTAAACGAAAATAAATTGGTCTGGCACATTTCTTTAAATTGTGGCTGCATGCAAAAAAGTGTCTTTATATGAGAGCGTAGAAAAGAAAAGGCGAAACGGGTAACATTTGGCACAACGCAAAGGCGCTCCACCGAATGTAGCACAATCCCCAACAGCTTTCCACTCGCATGAAAGATGTAGCTAAGTACTAGCTGGTCTTGTGAGTTGTGACTGTGCTGCTCGCTTCAGTCTTCGTCTTTAGGGATGAATAATGAATTAATTTATCGCGTGCTACGCATTAAAAGCGTCCGCATTTGTCAACTGCAGAAGTCCACATGTGCCAGCTGAACTGAGTACATAATAGATGAAGAAGAGGAGTGTGGAGACTGGAGTCAGCGAATGCATAAATATTTACTTAAAGAAACGTGTTCTATAGCTAGGCGAGTACGCTTGAGAAATCCGTCGTTGAAATGGAGGAAATAATTAAAAAGTTGATGTTAGGCGAAAGGTTGCCGGTTTTATGCGTGTTTAGAAACTTATTCGCGCCGTTTTACGACGTGGCACTTTACATAAACAATGACTATTCGCATTAGCTGTAGATTATACCATCTTGCGCCATTTATTGCGCTTGAAGCTCATGGTTAAGTGTTAAATGCAACTGTGACGATGATCGACAGTGAAATTTCGCGAAACAACTCGCGACCTGCGACCAACTACGACTGAATGAATTTTCCAGTGAAATTGATTTCCGTAAATCATTCTGTTTCATGTCTCCTACCGACATCCACTCATTCCCAAATATATTAGCCAGTTTTTGTGCCGTGGGGTCTGCCAGAATGTATCCATCTTCCCATGCGATTAACCTACACGCCCGCAAATGCGACCAATATTCTATCCACGATGGCTCAGAGCGAAGTTGATGGATCGGTCTGGATGGCTGGAATATTTTGTCACAAAGACTCGCATATGCTTTTAAATTATGGGTTAATTATTGGGGAGTGACGTTCGTTTGTCGTGCCATATGGGATTTCCACGCGAATTTCCGCAACTCATATGAATTAACAATGCGAACGCAACATTTTGTGATCAATTGTTCAATCAGTTATTGCACAATAACGGAAATACTCGTACATTTAGGTAAACGACTTTTTCTTCCTGTTTGCCAAGCAACATCATTAATTTTGCCGAATTGTCTTGGCATCATTTGCCAAAATACATAGTGTCAATCGGTACGTTTAGTTGCTACTAATTGATGATCTTTTATGCGATGACAAACATACATTGACTCGTTTTTATGCTGCATGAATGGAACGTAGCATATGCCCATTGCACAAACAGACGAAATTGCTTTTGCAGAATGTGTGGGAAACTACGTTTGGTGGGTAGAATTGTAACGATTAAGTATCGACATTTTATAGAAGTTTTTTCCTTCTTTAGAACCGTTCTAAATTATGAGAATTATGAAAATGTTATCAAGTATAGTCGGACGGCATGCTTATATTTTTGAACCAACCAGGAATGGGCGACCACCTTACATTTATCTTAGTAATAATGAGTAAATTGATTGTTTAATTCTTTACGAGTTGACTTTATAATAAATTGATTATTTTAATTAATTTAAGTCAGACAAAATCAGTTGATATTGCTTAACTTTAACTTTAAAAAAGTTTATAATTAAATACTAAGGACTCAAATTTGGTTCAAAAACAAATAAAACGCGAATCGTTTTTTGTGTAATTTAATGGGCATAAGTACATGATAACTTAAAGAATTCTCAAAGAATTTCGTCAACAAAATCGCTAAAATTCTTTTTTGTTATTCAATTTAACTCACAATAACAATGAAACATTTTAATCCCTAATATAATATGAACTTATTAAAATTAACATGTCAATGACAATTTAATTTTATAAGGAATAAGTAACAATAAGTCAGAATGAAATCCGGATTCCCTAAACTTATATTGATGCAAAGACATTTCATTCAAAATTCTAGTGAAATAAAGACACTCTCAATCTTAATGTTATGACTCAAATTAAAAAATTATCAAACATTTGTTGTACAAAAACATTTCATAAAAAATAAATAATAAAATTCGGTGATAATAGTAAAAGCTGTTTATATATTTATTGTTATTGTGTTTATCGCATAAATACAAACAGCCGTAGCTAATAAAAAAGCGATAGCGCTTCAGCTCTTATCGCGGAAAGCTGCGCTGAATATAATTGGGATTTGGGAATCATGTTCATCAGCGAGGATGCCGCTAAAACGGGGACAAACTGATGTTGAAAATGTCAATCAACAAGACTGTGACGCCGCGATATTCTGGCGCATAAACTTAGGTTAATGAAACCTAAACATTGCAAGAATTACAAATGAAACAATTAAGTCATAAATTTCGCTGTCTTGCATCTCAGACGAAGTTTTTACGGCGCGGCGCAACGTTTGGTTAAAGATGCCATTTCATATTGGGAGTGGCGGTACATTTTTTGCAGACAATGTTAAAACTGCATTGTAACTTAGTAATCCTTCGGCCATATATTATTGGGTATTTATATTATCGTTGAGACATGAAGAAACAAACAAACAAAAATAAATTTGATAATAAGTAATAACACAGAAAGCAGTAAACAAATCAAAACGGGGAATGACAAGTCGCGGCAGCGGCGTGGAAAGGTCACAAATTGAATGCTTAAAAGTCAAGAGATTATCAACGATTGCTTTGAAAACAATATTTTTTTCATAAATGAACTTCAGACATGTTCCAGCTATAAGATGCGACACCACATGCAGTAACATATAGTGAGTACATAGAGCACACAAGCAATCGCGCATACGATCGCGTCCGCAGCGCAGCCGTGGCGGCCTGGTCGCTGGCACGCATAACTTTACATCTTTAAATAATGATTTGTGGCTTTTATAGAAACCAGGCCGACACCGCACGCCTGACAATGTCTTTACTTATAATGCTTATTATTAGCAGCAAAGCAACAATGAAAGAAGACCTCAACGCCTCAACGTTGCTTTTTTGGGTAGAAAAAATCTGCGTCCAAATGTCTTTTGTTTGGTTATTTTCGGACAATTTAACATGAACTTTGTTACGGAAATATATTTGTTATATTGATAAAAAATAATTAAACCAAGTAAATGCTTTGATAAATTAACATAAACATGATAAAACATAGCGAGACGCTTTGTATCTTGCTTTGTAAGTCATTGACCATTTGAGTTGATTTTCTTAACAAATTGCGATGCAATATTTTATTGCAATTTTCCAAGAAAAGCAGCGTTATTACACAAACACATCCGATTGAAAATACTTTTGAGAACGAAAAACAACAAAGATTCAAAGTTTTGAGCTTGAGATCATGTTAATCTTACAATTAATTGCATCTTACAATCATTTAATCATTCATTTTACAAAAAATTCATGCATTCACAAAAATAACTGTTTTGCGTAATAGAAACGGTTCAAAAGTAACGGGAATGGAATCTAAATGTTTTATTAAGTCACTTACCTACGTCATAAGACAGTTAACATTAATTTAATCGTACCTTTTGATTTCATCTTTTACCCTTATAACTTGAAGATGTTAAAACTTAATTGTACTTGTGTTGATTAATCAAATTCGAGAAATTATTCCCGCAAATTTCACTTACAGTTTCTGGAATTCAGCTCATTTTCGTCGCTCCATCACCAAACTATTCCACCTCAAACTTTGATTGTCCGTAAATATCCGAATTGGGATTCAATAATTAAGAGCTTCATAAATAATTAATATTAAATAAAGAAAAGTACAATACACTTTGCTGGATACTTTTTTGTGTCTCCCCAGACATTCTTCGTTCTTTTGTGTGCCTTTTTTTATTTCCAGAAAAAGAATGTATACATAAGTGCTGGTAACATATATGTCGTGTACGCTTGTACGTTTTGCCATCGATGGCAAAGGTCAACATTTGACATTTGTCTTTGTTGTTGGGGATTCGACGTTGCACTGTAAATATTCGAAGAAACCAGACAGCCATACGTGTAAAGAAAACGACGTTCCCTGCTGCTATTGATTGGATAATAGCAAACGATGGTCACACCACAAATAATGGATGTAAGACGTGTAAAGAGATGAACAGAAAACTATCTCCATATGAAAACCACCGATTTCCTGGAGAGAAAGAATAGGGGGCCGTCTCATTGTTCCACATTCATACATGTGATATGTGCCAGCCATGGTGAGGACTGCTATGTGCCCTCTTGCCACTGGCCGGCGAAGAAAGTTAATTAATCATCCCTGATCATTAGACACATTTGCAGATAAAAGGATATATCTGGATACGAGACAACTTACCTGGCCATTCAACTGGAAATTACATTGATACTTATGACCATTTTGCCGGATTTACACTTGGATCTTCAATGAAAGTAATTAATTAACCTTTGATCGATGAAGATTGTCCATGATGTTGGTATTGGCTGAATATTTCGCTTATTTGTCAGATTTGCTCGCATTCACTGCGTTGCATTTAATTAATGATGGTTTAACAGATTTGAGTCCTGTCATTATCCTTGTAGGGGTGGCAATTATTAATTGCATGATACCTAAAGCGTGGGATTATTGACGTTCTAGAAAATGGAACATTAGACAAAGTAGAGAATAAGACGCCTTTATGGAAATTTTTAATTATGAAATATGCTTAAGTCAAATACTCACAAT